>JALBCR010002881.1:0-86921 GCA_030710515.1 Abscondita cerata
AATTTCATTTTCCCAATATTTGAGGTTAGGGAACAAGATTTGAAAAATGGTTTTCACTGGCCTATTTGGATGTTATTTGGCTACTTTATCATAAAGTAAAAAGTCATATCATTCTATTTGATTTTTTGATTTTTTTTTATTTGGGTCATGGTGTCAAAACTAGCCCCTGGCGGAGAAGGATTCAACCAAGTTAACTATATTCTTATTGCTTAAGGAATGCTCTTTTTTAACGATACCAAATTTGTTAAAATGGTCAAACCGTTAAGAAGTATAGCAGGTTATTGCAAAACAATTGAACACCCCCCGCCATCTTTGTTTTTGAAATAACTGAACTTTGTTTTTTACGAAATGATAGATAAATTGGTTCTCTTTACAAATGTAAAAAAATTTTTGTTTATTATGCGAAATTTATAGAAAATGCACTTTAAAATTTTTAAGATGGCAGGTTACGCCCTCTGGTAGTCATTTTAAAACTTGAAAATATTTTCCTGCGATTCTTCATGGCCGATTTACCTAATATTTATTTTACACCAAAGTCATATGACGAACGGTTCCCAAGATATGGCCGAGGAACCGTCTTATTGAGTCACCCGGTACATACATAAATCACGAAAGTGGGGATGTTCATTTGTAAATCATTTTAAACTGAGATTTAGCACAACTAATTTCAAGTAGTGTTTATTAAGGAGATTTATACAGTATGCTCCAAATTGCATGACAATCTTTTTAGGAATAAAAATGCAATGATCTTTTGTCTATTATGCTGATTCGCATTCTGTTAAAATTCTCGACAATTTCTTTTAGCAGTACCAAAGATATTGGAAAGTTTGTATTCGAAAAGCTTGTTTTAGTAATTTTCAAAAAAAGAATTATTTTCGTTGTTTCCCAGATAGCTGCTAGTACTTCTTTTTTAAAGCGCACCTTAGATTTTACACTAAAGGTTACTGGTCTTTGAAAATTATTGGTATTAGGGTAGATTGAAATGGGTAAGAACCTTGTCACGTGAATCAATCTGAACTCAAATCATAAAATATATCCTTACTATAAATGTATTTATTAAACTAGGGTATAATTTCAATAACACTACAAACGAAATTACGAACTTACTCTATTGTTGCCCTTAATGTGAACAGCAGACTCGTCCGTTTCCATTTTCGTTCACGGCGCAGGTCACGTGACGATCTTTATATTTCAATCGGCTTCTACACAAGTAGTTCATAAAAAGAAAAAGCATTGATGTTCATGCCTTCAACCTAAATAAAACTTTGTGCGGTCAATTTTAAATTATACTGATTATGAAATAGCCAGTTTTTCATTATATGTGAAATTTATTATGCATGACATAAAATGTATGTTAGGTACTGTCAGGCAGCCAGGATCACTTAAAGTTAATTCATTATATGCATAATATTTTTGGTGGAAAACAAAAAGTAATAATGAAGTTAGAACAATATATCCATAAAGAACTGATCACTTTCATGTGATTTTTTGCTAAATAATTATGAAGAAGAGATTAATTATTTTTGTTTCACATTATATATACCCCATTTGCCCTACCACTGCGGGCAAAACTGATCGGAGCCTCGGGCAAGAAGAGTATGGCAGGGTAAAATGACTGTGTTCATCAGTAATTTTCTTTTAACTTGATTTTTTATTTTTTCCTTAGACTTGCTTCTGTATTTCCTCTTTGACTGGAATTACAGTTAAAATTTCAGATTTTGACATCTTCTAGTTGCCTTACTGATGATACAAAACCGCATCCATTCCAAAAATGCTTCTGACGTGATCCATCCATTGTCTGAGATTAAATCTAAAGTACCAGGCAGGCTTCCATTTAAATATCTTGAATTGCGTTTTTCTAGGAAATACAAGAGTCGGAGGAATAAATTTCAGTTGCTGAACAACAGAATAAAGCAGTTCTGCCGATGAAACACAACCGACTTGCTTCTTCCCTGTCAAAGAAATAACTTTGGGAGGTTTCTTTGTCGAGGTGTGGATGCCAGTTTCATCCACATTATAAATGTTATCTATTGAAATTGCATATCGTTCTTTGGCCGTTCTTAAATTTTCAAAATACTCTACTTGCCGCATTTAGCTCTTGCACGAGCAATGCTGGTAATCTCGGGTACTCAAAGGCTAAGTTTTGGATGCCTCGCCATGAAATTACTGTACCACTGTTTACCTGCCATACCATTTTTAAATGGATGTTTTATCTGATTGCGCTCAGCAAACTGATAAGCGACTTCACAGAAGTCTTTTCTGGTGAGTCCATAAAATCTAGTGTCAAGAATGTTAAAACTATAGAGGCTTGGCGTATAGTGATTTCTTGATTTTTATCGCATTTAAAAGCCATTAATAAAGTTTCAGACGTCCAACCGTCTCCTCTTTGGGTTTTCTTTTTATATTTATACACCATCTGTAAGAATCTGTGGGCAAAAGGAGTCATGATTCTCTTTACCCGACCCGTTTTGCCCAATCTGCATCATGCGCAGAGAATATTATCTACTAAATTCTAGCTAAACGTGAATGTGATAAAAACTTAGGTTACGTTTTCCATGACATGCATTTCATAAATTAACATAATTTTTAGTCTTACCTTTAGGGTTTTTTTCAACGTATCTCGATCGAATCAACGAACCTCTCAACTATTTTGTTGTTGGTATTAGCAACTTTTTCAAGTTAGATAAATCCAGTGTACAATAAAAACAAAAACCAACCGCAGAGTATACCGCAAAGGTTAGCATACGAAATGACACTGTTTCCAAAAGTATCTTGTAACGGTCACTGTGAGTTAGGCAACACACAATACACGGAGTCGAGGTGTAAACGCGACATTTCTCCGTGTTCGCTCCTTAACGAAAATTTTTGGGGATTTAATTCCCAGAATTCAACTTCCGCGTTGTCCTAATTGGCCAATACATTTTCGGCTGATCTTCAATTTCCGCCTTGTAACAACTACTATCACGTCGTGTTACGTGAAATTCAAATTTGCCTTCATCTGAGTGCTTCATCGTAATTCCGTCAAATTTTCTAGTGCTGGGGAAAGGATTGATTACTCGATTTTCTGAAGTTTATCTTAGGACGGATGCGTGTACTAATTTCTTCTAATGGTCGCTCGATTGCACTCAGATAAGGCGACGTTACTCCGGATTAGAGTTACTCCGGGATTAGAGTTACTCCGGGATTAAAATTACTCGGCTTTAAAGGTTCTTTTGGCCTAAACAAAACCAATTACCTGGCTGATTAAATTCATCGTGGGATCTCTTTCTACCTTTTATTGTCTTGTCGCTGCGTGTGTCGCATACTTGGGGGTTGCTGTTAAGATTGCTGAAGTACGGGACATCCTACCGAAATTAGGGGTCGCCGCAGCTGGAACCGACACCACATATCTGTATCTTCTCCTGTGTGTCAACATCGTAAACCTCTATCTACCACATAAGGTCAGATTTTTCTAATTATACTTCTGCGCTGAAAACAAACCATCCCGGACGTCACACTGCTACCGAAAACGTCTCAAGCGTAACACCTAAATAAGTACAACTTGTCTTGGCACCTTAAGTGCAGTTAAATCTTTGGAACTCGAAACGTATTTGTTCACGTGTATTATATTTTTTGTTAATTCACTACAATATAATTAATTAACTTGTTGTGGCGCATATACTTGCCCAATCTGTAAACGAATGTGTACCGTAAAGGCGCGAACTTGCTTCATTTACCCACCATTGCTTGGGGATTTTAGAGTATAAGGGTAAGACCACGGAAGACGCTCTTTTGGGGAAACACCTAACTCTCCGATACTTTTTTAACGCTAAATATTGCAACTGCGAACACTAAATACACCTTCGTATTGTGCGGGTGTGGTTACGTCGCCATCTTGTCTAGATTAAATAACGCCAGTGGCGTACCGCATAAATTATTAACTTGCTATTAATTCTATTTTTTTCCTTCTTTGTGCACGACTATATATATGGGTACGAACGAATACGCTTCGTAGAATTAACTTACGTTGTAAGTGGATATATTTAAATTGTGCTCTGTTCTTCTTCTTTATGGTGTGTTATTAAATATAACGTTTTGTAGGTTACTTGTGTCGTCTCTCTTTATTGTATTTATTGCTCCTTTAATTTGTTACGGTTGATTGTTGCGTCTGTTTCTTTTAGTTCGGAAGCAGGTTTGTATCCACGCATTAGGACTATGGCCTCCTCGGATTAAATCAAGACAGTTCTGAAGAAGCGGTGGATCCTTTTTCTCACCCACGCCCTACTCTTCGGCTGCCGGCAAACTTATTTTCTTCAATTAACCGTAGCAAGAAATTGGCATCCCAACTACGGGGCTCGATTTTCTTCTCGTTTCTTTCTTTTTGTGAAATCGGATTATCAGTCAAGGTTGCTCGAGAGTATTTTTCTTTACTTGTCGTTCGATTCTCTTTGGAAATTTTTATTTTCTCTCTCTCTAGTACTTAGTGCTATTGCTTGCTTTCCTTATTACTATCAGTTTGATCAGTAATAGGACATTTACTTAAAATTGTTTTATTATTCTAGGGTTAGTATTTTAATACTGTTTTTCTTTCTTACTTGTTGTTGTGGGTTCGAGTTTATTCTCTTTTTTTTGTATTGGAAGCTAGGAGATTTTATTTAAAATGCCGAAAGTGTGGAAATTCGAGGTCAATCGCCTTAAACAACACGAACTGCGATACGAGTTAGCTTCTAGGGGACTTAGTGCTGACGTTTCGGTGGAGGGTCTTCGGAAACTGGTCCGTAGTGCTCTTCAGCTGGAAGCGGAAAAATCTTTATCCGAAATTAAATACAGCATCGAGTATGAAACCGATGTAACTGCGGTAAATGTCTCTTTAGGGGAGCTTTGTACGTTCGTTGATAACTTTCACTGGTGACAGCACAACTTCGGAATTTCTTCGTTTTTCTACTCTTTGGACTCATACTATTCGCAGGTGCAAGCTGATGGTTGCCACCTCGACAGAACAAGCTGCCAATAGGAATTCTCTTCTACTTTCTCTTACCGATCTTCATAACACTATTGATTCTATGATCAAGAAGCATCGGCATACTACTTTTGGGATCAGTCAAGCTGTTACTTCTAGTCCTAAATTAACGGTTACTGAGGACGAAGGTGAACCGACCAACTATCATCGGAGTCTGATGTCGAACCAGAACCAACACCTGTTGCCTCTGTAGTGCTTCCTACTTTTCTAAATCTGTTGCTACAGCGAAACTAAACTTAACTTTTTCTGGGGATGGTAAAACATCTCTTTCTGAATTTCTTACTCGCTTGGAGGAATTAAGCACGGCTAGGGGAATTCTCTGACGCAATTGTTTCATGGTGCTCCAGAACTCTTAACTGGAAAAGTTTCTTCTTCTCTTCAGGGCTCATCGACAATCGCTGTCTTCGTGGGAAGGATGTGGTGCGTTTACTACATCGGAGTTTCTTCCGGTGGATTACAACGATCGATTGCTGGACGAAATTAAGGCACGAACCATGGGTGCTCATGAGGGGTTTGGGATATACTTGGCTACTATGCAAAGCCTTTTTCACGGTTGAGTGAACCATTATCGGAACCACAACAGATCCGAATAATCAGGCGCAATCTAACGCCATATTTCCAAACGGCCTTGGCTCTTCATGATGTCTCAACCATCTCGCATCTATTGTCGCTTGGGAAAAAAGATTGAGCATAGTCAATTTTAACCCAATCTTTCAAACCACCACCTACTAGACGCGTGACTTCTTTGTGGAACCTAACCTAGCTTACGTCGCTCCAGAAACTTCTTCTTTGAATACTTCTTCTTGTTCTTCGGTCTCTTCGACTATTCCTTCTAGGCCTCTCAACTCTTACAGGGGACCTGTACGTTGCTGGAATTGCGGGAATACGGGACATGTTTCTCCTCGCTGTCCAAACCCACAGAACCTTCATTGTTTTGGCTGTGGAAAGGCAGGTGTTACCAAGCCCAACTGCTCCCAATGTTCGCCGCAGGAAACGCACGTCAGAACCCTCGGACCGAGTCGTAGGTTCTACTTCTCTCTCAACCTCGGATTCTTCTTTTACTGATCTAGACCACTCTCAACAATTGTTACTTAACTTTATTTTTGCTAGCGTTCGTGGTGATGAACGACCTTTTCTTAACGTATCAGTGCTGGGCATACCTTTTAAAGCCTTACTGGATACAGGATCTTCTAGGACGATACTAGGAAGTATCGGTTGGCATTTGCTTCAGTCCCTTAAGGTGTCCTTAAAAAATCTACTTCGACTTTTTGTAACGTGGCTAATGGTGGACAATGTGCCATTTTGGGTGTTGTTTCTCTTCCTTATACTTTAGAGGGAAAACCAAGGTAATAGAAACCTTAGTGGTTCCTGAGATTTCTCAAGGGTTGATATTGGGGATCGACTTTTGGAAGGCGATGGCCTTCGTACCAGATTTCAGCAAGGGTCATTGGTCCTTTGGTACTGATGCGGTTGGACATGCGGTTCATTCGAGTGCGCTGAACATCAAAGACGACTTATCAAGGTCGCAACAGTCTTCGCTAGAGGCTGTTATCTCTGCCAGCTTTTTCTTTACAGCCATCTGGTCTAGGGTGTACCCAGCCTGTTCAACACAGTATCCATACCAAGGCTGAGCCAATTAAACAACGGTACTATCCTCTATCACCAGTACTATCTCGGATTGTCAATGAAGAACTGGACAAGATGCTACAGTTAGGTGTAGTAGAGCCATCTACCAGTCCATGGTCCAGTCCTGTGGTCTTGGTTAGGAAGAAAGACAACTCCTATCGGTTTTGCATTGACTATCGGAAGCTAAATCAGGTCACGGAACGCAACGCTTATCCTCTGCCGTATATCACTTCTATCTTGGATCGCTTACGGGATGCTAGATTTCTCTCGAGTTTGGACATTCGTTCTGCTTATTGGCAAATCTCCTTTAACTCCTGAATCCAAACCGCTTACTGCCTTTACTGTTCCTCATCGTGGATTGTTCCAATTTACTAGAATGCCGTTCGGTCTGCATAATTCTCCTGCAACCTTTCAGCGGCTGATCGACCAAATTATCGGTGCAGAGCTGGAACCGTTTTGCTTCGCCTACCTGGACGATATTGTTATCGCGACACCAACTTTCGACGAACATCTTCGAGTACTGGAAAAGTTCTGAAACGATTATTTGCTGCCGGTTTGACATTAAATCAGGAAAATGCCATTTCTGTCGTTCGGAGTTGAAATACTTGGGCTACGTTGTGAATAAAAAATGGGTTGCTGGTGGATCCAGAAAAGGTGACTGCCATACTTAACATTCCTATACCGACCACGGTCACCGAAGTGCGACGCGTGATTGGCATGGCTAGCTGGTATCGCCGTTTCATACCGAACTTCGCTTCTCTTACTTCTCCTTTATCTGCTCTTACTCGGAAAATGCTTTGTTTGTGTGGACACCGGAATGTCAATCTGCTTTCGTTTCTCTTAAAGAACACTTAGTTTCTGCTCCTATCCTGACTTGTCCTAATTTTTCTCTGCCATTTGTTGTTCAAACTGACGCTTCGGACTTTAGGCGTGGGTGCTGTCCTTAGTCAGGAATCGCCTGAGGGGGAAAAGGTTATCAGTTACATCAGTCGCTCCTTAACTAAAGCGGAGAGGCGCTATAGTACTACGGAAAAGAATGTATTGCAGTCTTATTCGCCATTCTTAAGTTCAGACCGTATATTGAGGGCTCTCACTTCACCATCATTACTGACCATCACTCGCTGGTATGGCTTAACCGTTTGCAGAGTCCGTCTGGTCGTCTTGCTCGTTGGTCCTTACAACTCCAAGAGTATGACTTCACCATCAGACATAGGAAAGGCAAAGACCACGTTGTGCCAGATGCGTTATCTCGTGCTGTTCCTGCTGTTGGTGATGAAGCTGAAACCACCTCTCCTCATCTTGATTCCTTAGCTGTTCCTTCTTCTCTTGGTCTTGACTTACCTACTACAAATAAATGGTATAATAACTTACTGAATCGTGTACTCACAACACCTCACAAGTTGCCTCATTGGTCTGTCGATAATAACATCTTATATCGCAGAGTGACTAGTTCTTTACCACTTCTATGGTGGATCCGAATGATGAATGGAAGTTAGTCGTTCCGGCTGAACAAAGGAGACGCATCATTCAGGAGAACCATGATCCTCCAGTTGTTGGCCATGGTGGAGTAACTAAGACAACCGCAAGAATTCTGCAACATTATTACTGGCCTCGATTACGTGCAGACGTGGCTCGCTATATCCGCCGTTGTTCTACTTGCTCTTCCAATAAGGTATCTCAAGCAGCTCCTCCTGGAATGTTTGCTCCTCGTGCTCGTCCTACGGGACCGTGGCAAACTTTATGTTGCGATATTGTTGGGCCGCTTCCTCGTTCTTCTAAAGGCAATTGTTACGTGTTTGTGGTTGCCGATTGTTTCTCTAAATTTGCCCTTTCTTTGCTATGCGTGTTGCTACTGCTGCTGCGGTTACTAAAATCCTGGAAGAACAGGTGTTTTTACTATTTGGAGTGCCGCAGTACCTTATTTCTGACAACGGAGTACAGTTCCGCAGTCGTGAATTCACTCAAATGTGTGAGAACTATCATTGCACCATCCTATATACTGCCAAATACCATCCGCAAGCAAATCCGGCTGAACGGATAAATCGCGTTCTTAAGACCATGATAGCGTCTTATGTTAAGGACAACCAGCGGAAATGGGATGTGAAGCTCCCTCACATTGGATGTGCAG
The DNA here is from genome assembly GCA_030710515.1 of Abscondita cerata. Classification (NCBI taxonomy): domain Eukaryota; kingdom Metazoa; phylum Arthropoda; class Insecta; order Coleoptera; family Lampyridae; genus Abscondita; species Abscondita cerata. Next base: position 8,754 of record JALBCR010002881.1, read on the forward strand.
TTCGTTCGGCGAAACACGAAGTGACTGGATGTACCCCGTACTTTGCTCTATTTGGTCGTGAACATGTCATCTCTGGCAATCTCTTCAATAAATCACGTCTTGAACCAACTGACTCAGAACCTGATCATAATGTGTCTACTCGACGTTACGCGGCTATCCAGGAATATATACTTCAACGCCTTCGGAAAGCCTATGAAACTACACGAAATAGGTATAACTTACGCCGCCGACATGTCAAGTATAACGTGGGTGATCTGGTGTGGCGTCGTAACTTCCAACTATCCGACGCTTCGAAGCATTTCAATGCGAAACTCGCACCTAAATTCTTAGGCCCGTTCACGGTGAAAACTGTCGTGTCTCCCTGGACGTATGAACTAGCTGATTCTTTAGGAAAGTCACTAGGTACGTGGCACGTGAAAGACCTTAAGCCAGAACCTCTCGAATTCGGAAGAGGCTAATGCTGAACTTGCTGTGCTGGAGCCTAATTGTTTAGATCACTCTTTACTTTATCCTAGACGGAAAAAGCGTCGTAAACTTGCTTGTACTGCCAGCTAGAAGACACGGTTCATGACTGATTTCTACTTGGACACGACTTATTTTACTTGACTATTTACTTTGCTGATTTTATCATATCTGTATTATTTTTTTTTTTCACGGGTTTCTAACGAATTTGCTCGGACTATCTTCCTTCTAGTAAGGAGAAGTTCGTATTTTCTCTTATATTGTTGCTGAATAAATTTCTTTTATTTCTGCCTTACTGTAGGTTGGTTATTAATGAGATTATCGATGGTTTCTGGCTCTATTAGCTACACGACATTATGATCGATTTACATCGAAATCTCTGATTTATTTGGTGCTCTCCCGTATATCTTTATTTTCTTTCTGCGAGAACTGTATATACGTAGATACAGGTTCTTTTGTTTTTGGTTTGAGAAGTTTATTTTTTTTGGGATGCCTGTTGACTTGAGTTCAAGTTGAGCGTGCTCCTGCTCTTGTTGACAATGCATCAAGATTGTTGGGTTTTCTTTCTTTTTCTGGGAGATACCAAACCGCTTCGGCGAGCTTAATGATATACTGACTCAGTTCTAATTGAGTTAGCTCATAGTTATATTTAATTTTTTTTTGCTGGAACCATAATGGTTCACATTCGTTAGAATTCCATGTGATATGGGTAGGTTGGTTGGGCACGTAGGGATTGGACCTTCTCAGGTAAATAATACCAAAATTTGACCTTGAATTGGATTTCGAGCTTCGAGACTTAGTTTCATGAGTTCACGTAGTTGTGGGAGTACCGTGATTTCCCGATCCCGTGACGGATTGAACGCCCTCCTATATGGCTCGTTGGTGTACGTCTTCGCCAGTTTGGCAATCCTTTTCAAAGCCGAATTCAGACACCTGAATGTGTCTGTCTTGTGTGAACGTCGTTTTGTTGCTCTCTGTCCTCTCGAGGAGGGATAGAGTATTTCCTTTTTCCTTGTCTTTGCTATCATCTGTTCCTTCTTTCTTTCTTGCGTAGAGGTACCGCTTTGGCTGGGGGTTTCAGTGGGTGTTGGCGTGAGGGGAGTCGGAGCTCCTGTTTCTGGTACCCTTGTTTCGTTACCAGGCACACCAACCCTTAGGGGGCCGTACGGGCGAGCAAGATCTGGGGCAGGGGTAAACCGTTCGCCCTTAACCTCCGTCAATGGATCACTGGCCGTAGCCACTGCAGAACCTCAAACTGTTGACTTGTTCCAGTCTTTTACTTTTGGAAATTTTTGGGCAAAATTTTGGGATCCTTCCTTTCATTCTTCCATTATGCTATAGGGTTGGGGGTTTATCCTCGGTTTTCAGAGTCGCACTCTTTAACTGCATATCCATTAGTCTTGTGGTGTCGGGAGTATCGGCCCAAGACTAAATCCTTTCCTGGGTGGGAGGACTTTATTTTGGGAAGGCTCAGTACTAAGGGTCGTGAATGGCGAGGGGTGGATTTTCACTGGGGCCCAATGACGCGAGTTTCCATCCTTCGCGAGGGTCTTGGTGGGAGTGATGCCTGGTGCCACCCATTCGACATGCACGCCGCTAGGAAATGCCCGATCTTAATAATTTCCTAGGGTTTATCCTAACCTCTTGGTATTTGGGTTTCAGCCTTATCCTTATTCCTATCTTACCTTAAACCTTTCCTAGGGTACCTTATTTTGGGGTAATTCAGGGTGGTATTGTTTTAATTTGGGTTGGGGTTTCATTGGTTTTAGGGCTCTGTCCTGGACGCTTGTCCAAACTTCAAACTTTACTATAATAATATTTTCTGTTGACTGGGTTTAGTAAGGTTGGTTGAGATACTGTTGGATGACCCACGTTTTCTTTACCTTGCTTCTCGGAAATCGCTAATTGCGAGTTTTTGTGGGCGTTCAATCTCTTGGTGTTATCCTTTCTTTTTCTTGGTCGTTGCTTGACTTTGTTGCTGGATACACCAAACGCTTCATGCGAGTTTTGAACAGATTTCATCAGATCAGCTACTCTTAGTTCAACAAACCGTCTATCTCTTAGGGGTTGGGTTTCATTAGGTTTTTATATGTGGGGTGGGTATCTTTGGTTATATGTCGCTCATGTTGGAGATTCCTTTTTTTTTGCTGAACACCTACGGATGTTAATTTTCTGGATTATGTATGGTGCAGCGGATTATGTTTATCCTTCTGCGCGGGCTTGAAGTTTTGTGTGGGGAATTTGTAACGGTCACTGTGAGTTAGGCAACACACAATACAAGGAGTCGAGGTGTAAACGCGACATTTCTCCGTGTTCGCTCCTTAACGAAAATTTTGGGGATTTAATTCCCAGAATTCAACTTCCGCGTTGTCCTAATTGGCCAATACATTTTCGGCTGATCTTCAATTTCCGCCTTGTAACTACCATCACGTCGTGTTACGTGAAATTCAAATTTGCCTTCATCTGAGTGCTTCATCGTAATTCCGTCAAATTTTCTAGTGCTGGGGAAAGGATTGATTACTCGATTTTCTGAAGTTTATCTTAGGACGGATGCGTGTACTAATTTCTTCTAATGGTCGCTCGATTGCACTCAGATAAGGCGAGTTACACCGGGATTAGGAGAGTTACTCCGGGATTAAAATTACTCGGCTTTAAAGGTTCTTTTGGCCTAAACAAAACCAATTACCTGGCTGATTAAATTCATCGTGGGATCTCTTTCTACCTTTTATTGTCTTGTCGCTGCGTGTGTCGCATACTTGGGGTTTGCTGTTAAGATTGCTGAAGTACGGGACATCCTACCGAAATTAGGGGTCGCCGCAGCTGGAACCGACACCACATATCTGTATCTTCTCCTGTGTGTGTCAACATCGTAAACCTCTATCTACAACATAAGGTCAGATTTTCTAATTATACTTCTGCGCTGAAAACAAACCATCTCCGGGACGTCACACTGCTACCGAAAACGTCTCAAGCGTAACACCTAAATAAGTACAACTTGTCTTGGCACCTTAAGTGCAGTTAAATCTTTGGAACTCGAAACGTATTTGTTCACGTATTTATATTTTTTTGTTAATTCACTACAATATAATTAATTAACTTGTTGTGGCGCATATACTTGCCCAATCTGTAAACGAATGTGTACCGTAAAGGCGCGAACTTGCTTCATTTACCCACCATTGCTTGGGGATTTTAGAGTATAAGGGTAAGACCACGGAAGAGCGCTCTTTTGGGGAAACACCTAAATCTCCGATACTTTTTAACGCTAAATATTGCAACTGCGAACACTAAATACACCTTCGTATTGTACGGGTGTGGTTACGTCGCCATCTTGTTAGATTAAATAACGCCAGTGGCGTACCGCATAAATTATTAACTTGCTATTAATCTTATATTTTTTTCCTTCTTTTGTGTACGACTATATATATGGGTACGAACGAATACGCTTCGTAGAATTAACTTACGTTGTAAGTGGATATATTTAAATTGTGCTCTGTTCCTTCTTTTTATGGTGTGTTATTAAATATAACGTTTTGTAGGTTACTTGTGTCTCTCTCTCTCTTTATTGTATTTATTGCTCCTTTAATTTGTTACGGTTGATTGTTGCGTCTGTTTCTTTAGTTCGGAAGCAGGTTTGTATCCACGCATTAGGACTATGGCGCCCTCGGATTAAATCAAGACAGTTCTGAAGAAGCGGTGGATCCTTTTTCTCACCCACGCCCTACTCTTCGGCTGCCGGCAAAACTTACTCTTTCTTCAATTAACCGTAGCAATATCCTTTTAAATAGGTAATTTTTAGCTCTGATTCTTTTTGCCCGCTATACCCTTCTTGCCTCCCTTTCCCTATATGTAGTTTGAAGGCATGATAACAGAGCATTTGTTTTCATGACCTAGTTGGTGTTTTTTATTCTCAAAACCAAATGACATACGGCTGTTAAAATGGCATCCATTAATTTCTTTGTAATATTCTAATGTACCACAAACTATTCTTCAGTTCTGGCGAAAATTGAGAAATATCATAATAGTAAACGCTTATAAATAATTAATTGTAGTTTTTCTTGAACACTTTTTGTAGTGGCAAGGTTAGTGAACATTTTTTACAGGCCTGTTTTTCAATTGAAGTACGTTACTCTTGTTTCGTTGCACGCTGACAAACAATTTGATAAACAAGTTATCGATGGTTTGTCTTATTAATTCCTGCATCATTAAGGTTGAGTCTGCAATTGACATAGATATCAATGCGGATTATTCTTTTTTCCTTTTTGTGTTTAAAGCAATAAATCAGTCTTGATCTAGGATTTGATGAAGTTGGTCAATATATCTCCAAAACTTCTACATCTTCAAGTGTGTAGGTGGGTAGTGGTGTTATCCTTCGAGTGATAGTCTAGTAGAGTTTTTGCAATATACCCTTTGTCTAAGTAGTCTAAGACTTAGCTTTGAGTTGGATGTAGAAAAGATACTGTTGAATTTTCTCATATACTCCATACACTTTCATTTAGTGCCCTTTTCGGTCATTTATATATCTGTGTACCATCGGATCTTGTTCTTCTGTGTTCGGATGTGTGTTATCCCTGCATCTCAATCACCTGTATTGCCTAAAGCTCTGCGGAGGTATCCATAATAGTAGAATGGAGTAAGCGACCTCAGGTGTAACTATTGAACAAAATGCGCAGCTGCCAACTTATTACGAAAGGAATGTACATCATCTACGACTAATAAGATGTTACGACCTTCAGTGCCGCTCGAGCTAACGTAACATCGACCGTCGGAAAACTGATCTGCACTAAAGCAACTTTGTTGGCAGAATGTGTATGCAGTTACAAAGTCGATTCTTCGATCATTATAGCCAACTAAAGATTCGTATAAAAACAATCACAAATTGAAGAATTTTCACAGTTGCTGATCATAATTATATTTATATTACAGCCTTGTTAAAAAAACCGTCAAAGTTGAAAGACATGCTGTTTTAAATGTGGAAAGAAGGTATATCACTTATGTGGTTTTTCACAAATTTGAGCGAATACCACTACAATTGGTAACAGATATACTCATGAAATTTGAGTTAGTTTTAGGGTTAACTTTCGAAGCCCAAAAGAAGGTGATAAATTAGTATTTAACCATGTATTTCAAACTAATATTTCGGTTGCAATTGCCAACCTTTTATCAAAGTAAATTTTTTTTTGAATAATTATTTGATTGAATTGATTGCTCGCAGAATGTTTGTACCTTCCGCAACTTGTTAGGATAATAACTATATAAAACATCATATTCTACAAGCACTTGTCACTTGTCATGTACACTCATGAAATTTAAAACATGATGCTAATAGGGACATCATTTTTTTCTTGCATTCTTAAACACTGATTAATTTAAAACATTTTTCTTCTGTCAACTCCATAATATTACCTAAAACACAACAAACCCACAAAAGGGAGGACAAAATAAATAATTTAATTCTCCCGCATAAGTTTGTTCGCCGTTTTGTTTAGATTCGTCCAAACCTGCAAACGCATTCGCGCGCATTTTCTTTGATGTCGGAGAAAAACCGACAAGTTGCGGGAACGCCGCAAACCGTTCGTGGAACAATCAGGACTTGCAAATCTGTTCTAAAATTCGTACGTAGCACCGTCCAAATTAATGTTCCGATTGCCGTTCGGTTCGTTGTTCTGTTTGTTCCTCGGTTTGTTGTTCAGGTGTGTACGAAGCTTTACAATAAGCATATTAATATGAACTATATCTTATGAAAGGAGAGTTATGTAACTATAATTAACGACTTAACGTTACGTTAGTAGATTCCATTTACTATTTACACATATTTTCTGGAACATTCGATAATTAACTATCGGGATATGATAACCCAAATAACTTGGAGCTGTTACCCTGGCCAGCAAAAGCCCAGATTTTAACATTATCGAAAATGTTTGGGCTCGAATACTTGCTGTTATCCGAAGACAACAAGGGCCAAATTTATACCAGTAAACCGTAATGCACTAATTGCAGCCATTGATACCGCATGGGAAACGATTAATATTAATTATATTGATACCTTGATAGCGTCAATGAGCAGACGCCTCCAAGAATGTATCAATAATAATGGAGGTCACACCCATTATTGATTTCTTATATTTATTTATATAATAATACCTTTATTTAAAAAAAACGTTTTCATTTAATTTTAAACTATAACTTGGTATCTTAATTATAATTATGTAATAAATTCTTGTCAAAAACTAAATATATACGTTGACAATAAGAATTGCCTTAGTTTTTATTTTCACTTTTTATATTAACTACAGAAAAATGAAACGTCATATATACATTTGTAAGGACTAAATATTATGAATAGAGAGTTTAATGATTTTTTTAATAACTTACAATAATTAGTAGGTTAGATTTATTTAAAAATAAGTAATAATCAGTCAACCCAAATAACCATGTTTAGTTTTTGATTTAATTTAAAAGTTATTGCTTGTAGACGTTTTTTAAATCAAAATTATTTCTAATTTTATTTTGTAAACATTTCCTAAACAAAATTTTGATTCGATAATTAATCGAGCTATGGTGTTTAATTAGCGATACCTTCAAATATATTCTTTAAAGAAAAAAATTAAGTAAGCAACGTAAATTACCTATTTTCTAAAACGTGCTTAGTGTAATGATTCATTCTAAAGTCCTTCTATAAGATAACCCCTGCTGAGACTACCTGCTGTTAGAATTGTAAATGATACCCTTAAGCCCGCTTCACAATGTGCAAACTTTTGTTTACAGAAATTGTGGTGTCCAAATTTTAAATTTCATGAGTGTACTAAGGTTAATAAAATATTCAACTGGTAGGACGACGTATTTCAATAATATTGACATACGTTTTAACTAGTATGCTGGGAAATTAATGACAATCAGTCAAAAAAATAAAGTTGTTGTATTAAAGAAAACAAAAAAACACATAAGGTACATACTAACTTGAAAAGATTTACACTTGAAACGAATTGAAATTTAAAGAAATCATAAGGGCACGAATCGGATAATAAATAATTTAAATCTGTATGCTGTGAATGTAGCAATATTGATTGATTCTGCTGATCAAAAATTAGTACTTTACTCTTGAGTTGAATAATGATCAGGGGTGGTTTTTAAGATAAGGGCACAAAATACACAATCGGGTAATAAACCATTTAAAAGCACAATTTATTTTTTGGTTGTATTTTAAGTAGTCCTTCTTTAGGAGTTTGGTTGAAATAAAACAAAAAACAACTTATTGTGTTTTTCAACTGTTTGCGACTTTTCGGAAATCTTTATTAATAATGTGTTTCCTTCATCGTGCTTTTGTCAGTTATACAATAAGAGTCACTATTGTTAATTATAAACAATGAGAACATAGGAGGAAATGTTGGAATATGGAGAGAGCTGTCCATCGCCATAGAAAAGTCTAACTTTTCTCATCCTTATACTAACCAGAATGTTTACTTCTTTGTAGATACACGACATCTCCTAAAACTTAGACGTAATTGGTTGATAGACACAGACTTTATTTTGAAAAATAGTATGAAAATAAATGCGGAACCACTGAAAAGTCTTATATATCAGACCGATACAGAAGTGAGTTCTTGTCATAGATTGAATAAAAACCATTATGAATGTCAACGAGCTCAACAACAAAATGTAGCTTTAGTGGCACAACCTCTGTCGCATACAACAGCAAGAACATTGCAACACTAGTGACGAGACACTAGTCAAAAACACTGACAAATTTATAGGGCCGATTAATAATTACTTTGATACCATCAATACAGTCCGTTATAAAAAAGAAACCCTATGGGTTGCGTTTAGAAATTCAAAACAAAATTTTTGGATGAAACATGTGAAACAATAAAAACAATAAAATGCAGTACAAAAGTCAACTTACAGATATTTCAAAAATCCTCAAATTGTCCAAAATAATCTAAATACAGAAGATCAAAATAATTCGGAAGAATACATGATAGCAAAAGTTTTAAAAGATATAAATCTCCATCTTAGAAAACTGTGCAGAAAGTGATATCGTAAATCCAAATGAACAAATGAAACAAATGCCGAGTCATCTACATTGACAACAATGAAGAAAACAGAAAGTGAGAAAGATGGATTGAGATATTTTGCTGGTTGGATTTCAAGAAAATACGCAAATAAATATTTAAACCTAGGAGATTACACTTATAAAATTGATACGTTTAATGAAGGTTCTTTTCCAGCTTGGATAAGACACTTGTCATTTGGTGGCTCAACGGACCATTCTGAAGAATGGTATTCCAGCAGAGTTATTAGATGATTTGTTCATTAGATTTTATCAAGACAAATCTCTAAAAAAAGGAAGAAATGTAGCAAAGAAATCAATTGAGATTGCATTGAAAGAATATAATTAGAGTAAAGTGGGTAAATATGCCTCGCTGGGTAATACGCCACAGTTCAATATTTTTACTTTGGACCGATAGATGTAGCGATATTCCTCATACGCCGCTTCACATGTGTTTGTCTGTTGATCTGGTAGAAGAGTGCGGAATTTTCTAAATTTTTTGGTAGAAAAAAATCGACATACTAGGTAAGTTCACCTTCAATTGTTTTTTACAGCATGTTTATATGTGACTGTAATGTGTATTTGAAAGATTTTATCAGATTTCTTGAAACTGTCACTGTAAAATCTTATTCATAACCTAACTTTCTCGTCAGTTACGCGCTCATAGAGATGTTGAGTTTTATGTTAACGAATTTTCAAAGTGGCCTCCACAATATGGGGTAATATACCCAAGAGTGCGGCATTTTACCTCAAAAATACGGCATATTTTCCGTACATGAGTTTAAATTGTTCTAGTATCTACTACCCATCCACTATGCCACAAAAATATGTTAAAAAAAATCTCAGAGCTTTGTGGTCTGAACAAGATCTACAGAATGCTGTACGAGATGTAACAAATGGTGTAGGTTCGTGCAATCAGTCGCATATATTCTGTTCCCGTCTGGACATCGTTTGATGTGAAGAAACTTGCGTATTCCTTCACAGAGCTGCACAACATTCCTAACAATTTTAGTGCCGCTAAAAAAATTGCTGGACATGACTGGTTCCGTTCTTTCCTGGGCAAACAACCTGAACTGTCAATTTGTACAGCCCAAGGAATATCTGTAGCTAGGGCCAAAGATATGTACAGAGACGAATGTATCGGTATTTTGATCTCCTTAAAAAAACTTTGAATGAAAATGATCTAATTGAAATGCCGAGAAAGATTTTTAATGTGGATGAATTAGGTTTACAACTTAACAATACCCCTGGTAAAGTTGTTGCCACCAAGGCAGCAAAAACAGTAAATTCTACAAGGGCCGAAAAAGGCGAAACTATATCCGTAATTGCCTGCGTTAACGCTGAAGGTAACTTTTTACCTCCCTAGTGCATTTTTAAATGAAAAAATAAGAAAAAGGAATTTGAAGATCGTTTGCCTCCTGGTGGCAAAGTAATAATGAACGAGATATCTGCTTATGTGACTACAGATATTTTTAAAACTTGGGTTCGAAAACATTTTAGACGGGCATTTTCACATTGCTCATATGTCGAGTTACTATACTTTTCTGCAGCCAATGAGGGTTTTTATGTGCATGCCATTCACTGCAGCCTCTGAACAGATTCTATTTTAAGCCTTTAAAAACGTATTGGTCCCAGGTGTGTAATAATTGAGTTCATAATCATCCCGGTCGCAAACTAAGCAGATTGCAGTTTGCTTCACTTCTGAATTCTGCATGGTTAAAGCTGCTACGGTACAAAATGGAACTTCTGGGTTTAGGATATGTGGGATTTTGATACCTCAAAAATTCCAGATTATGCTTTTGTTGGAAAAAATATAGAAATAGATAGTAGAGAGGAAGCTTCTAATGATGAGCCTAATCAATCCATAGACCAAGTTGATGCCAAAAAGAAAACAACACGCAGAGGTACTTAGATCGCCAGAAACAAATCAAGAAAAGCGAACAAAAAAAGAACCGAAATTAGCGAAAGAAGCAGCGAATCGTACACGTAAGGAAGAAAAAGAAAATAAGAAAGCAAATGAGAAGAATAAAAAGGAAAACAGAAGCGATTTGTGTATGAAGGAGAATACTGACAGCGCTTCATCAGAAAGTGAAATAGAAATAGTTACCATGGAAAGTGATAAAACTGATGTAGAGATAGATCCATTAGAGATTTGTTGCCAGTGTGGTGGGTACTACTTTGATAAGAAAGGTCTAAAGTGTAATTGGTTGGAATGCGTAAAGTGCGATGGATTCATAAAATTTGTACAGCATCGGACAAGTACTACCAAGATTGTGCCTTACCTCAATAAATAATAAAAACATTTTCATAAAAATTAAATATTTCTGTTTAATGGCATGAAATTGTTTCTTTATGAGAATCCCATGTTGCCATATTCCCCCAACATACGTTGCCATATTATCCTATAGCAAGGGCAATATGGCATTTTCGCTTTGGTTGTTTGTTTGGTGATCTATCGTATTATTATTAAAAATTGGTGGAAAATATTGTCGATACAGATGCTCGGATATGTAAAGCATGATATGCAACTGTTAAAACGCCCTTGTAGTAACAGTGTATAAAATTGTGGCCATTTGAAAAACAAGTTGCCATACTCCCCCACTTTACTCTACATACACCCGGATCTTGTTAAAGCTTTTATACAACAGAGGACGTTTATTAGAATAAGTATTTAAACACGAAAAAAGCCAAGAAATTACTAATCAAACCTGACTTCAAAAGAAAGATTGCTGAAAATGTAAACCGAAACAAAACTAAAAAAATGTAGAAAGTTACATCGTAATAAAATTGTTTATTAGTTAACATTTTTTATTATGTAATATTATTATTATTATTATTATTACTATTAAGCGTGTGTTTTGTATACGTATTGTATGAAGAAGTTTTATAGCAATTATTTTTCACAGTTTTTGTTTTTCCAGCAAATATTTAAAAATTAAATGTTAATCGTATCATCTGAAGTCGTTTTATTTATTTTTTGCCAATTAATTAAATTTATAAGCGCAATGCATTAGATAAAGACGACTCATAGGTAATGTATAAGGCTGAGATAGACCGTTTCGTTCACTGACTTCAAATGACGCAGATGAATCCTATTGGTTCACAGCTCATAAAGCAACCTCATTACTTTATTAATCCTTGAGCAGCGCCACGTTTTTTCCAAAATGGCAAAAGGTACAAAATTTTTATCAGTAGCACAAATTAGCACAAAATAAGCACTAAATAGTGAAATAAGTGAGTTTGGATTCTGCCTACTTCAAAGAGGTCATTATTCGTTTTTTCTTGTTACTCTATTTGTACATGTGTGCTTTTTCATACGTTTTGTATACATCATATCCGAAGTTTTATAGATGGTGTATTACTTTTTGTTTTAATAAACATCGGTCTGAAGAATCACCCACTTCAGGGTACGAAACGTCGCCCTAACCAGAATTTTTTTTTCTACAAATTCATACCACATTCACACCCTCCATAAGGGGTCCACGGTCCTCAATACGTTTCTGACTAGAATCGTTTAATATATGTGTTACGGAAGGAATCGGATACCAATTATTCCATACATACTTATTAAACATAATTTTGTAAGCATTATGTAAAAGAAATTTAAATTGTGCAGCTTTATCATTGTAATTACAGTTTCCAAAATTCCAATTCTAACCTATTCTTATCTTACACACACTGCATCTGTATGTTTGATACTGCAAAAAGTGCGATGAAATAAAATAAACCTTCAATATACATTGTTGATTGTCGTAAATATTTGTCGTAGGTTCTGTAATGTAACAAACGTAACCCAGGCACTTGTAAAAGCAAGATTTGAATAGTCCGCTACTAAACCCGAAGCGAACTTAGCCGATCGAAAAGCGGAAAGGGCTAACTAAAGACACAACCGCTTGAGTGCAGTGATAAATGTAGTAAAATCAGCAATGAAACAAAACACAAGCATGGTGATAACGTAAATTATCGACGTTAATTTATTTTAAATAAAATGGTCAATTTTGACAAAATTGTGTAAATATTTAAAGCCAAAAGTTACCCCTCTGCTTAGGCTGCCTGAGGAAAGAAGGGTAAGAGAAAACCTCAGGTTCCGCTTTGACAATTAAACAAACACAACATAACCAAAGTATGTATCGAAATAATTAACATTCATTGTAGGCAATTATTATTATTATAAAGACAATTATAATACATGTATCATAATAGGGATATTTAAACCTGAACAACCACCATTATTAGAATATTTCCGATTTAGAATACAGCAATTCAGCTCATTTTTACATGCATTTTCAATTAGAACTGAAGAAAATTAGTTGACGGTGTATAACACCGTAGGTAACAAGGGAGTTTCACCAGTCTCAAAAGCTCCTACTTCCCTATTCAGTTGGATTTTTGAGATCGCGTCAATTTTGAGATGGCTATAATTTAGTCAATTATATTAAAATAAATAGAAATAAATGTGACCATGAGCCATCCCCCTGACCTTCGTTTCCCACGGAACAGAAAATATTAATCGTACAACAAGGCTCTTTCACAGACTGGTATTGCTTTATTCTCTTAATTGTATAGGGATCAAACAAAAAGAAGCGCCAACAAAATAACGGTTCCGCCAATCAAAGACACGTGGTTAAATTATTTACAACGTGAAATCAAACGTAGTGTACATAACATAAAACAGATTGGAATACGCCATAACACGAATATTATACCAATATTATTTGTACAAAAAAAATGCAATTCGAATGTTAGGTCACCATCGCGGTTAAAATAAGGTACAATCAAAAACGCGTTGCTTTAAATTGTTGAAATTGCGTAATCAAGAAAAGAAATGCGAATGCTACGTTAGATGACTTTCTATCCCAATTGCACAACGAAAGTTGCTAAGCTTTTAAAGTAAATTAACTACAGGTACAAATTTTATACAGGCCAAAAATAATATGTAGCAAGAAAAATTTCGTTGTTAACACTCTAACAGTCGGAGACCAGATGCCAAAACTTTCCTTCGCATCCCTCGACAAAAAAATGCAGCCCCTTAACTGGACTTTGTAATTTGACCGGCGCAGATCGACATATTTTAAACCGATTATAACAAAAAATTGCCGTTAATATTGGAATTTAAATATGGATCTTTAAGTACACTAAGCATAAAGCTAGAAACACATTTGTCTGACGTGTCGTGTTGTGTTGCAACAGGACGTAGTATGCATCAGGCGAGCGGTTTTGTATCAGTGTCAATGGATACCGTGCACATCTACCTGACCATGTACCATGTGATGTTATGTGTTGTGTTATGATATCTTAAAATTCTGATTGTCTAGATTTTCGTCACACAACGTATCATATCATCCCAGAGTGTCAGACAAATGTACAAGCGTCGTTGGATGATATAATAATTAAACACAAAAATTGAAAGAAATTTTAATTGAATATGTACAAAGACATGAATGTTTGTATAACATTCAGTTCCTGCAATACCGGAACCATACAAAGCGACAGGGAGTATGGGAAGAAATAGTCAGGGAACTGCAAATACAAATACAAATAAAATAAAAAAAAATCAATAAGACCATACAAATAACCGCTGCCGCACATTATTTAATTTCCTCTTCAATTTTTTTTGAGGAGTGTGAGGCCGTCATGTTGCCAAACACGTATCAGTTCCAAGTACCTAACTGAGAAGGGTATGGATGCATTTTATGAGGAATTCTCGTTACGTAGCGTCACAACTCATCAGAACAATGTGTTTATGTCCGGTCACAACAAAGCACAAACAGATTACAACAGAACACAACTCATCAGACAAATGTGTTTCCGGTTTAAATCCACGTCACAGAATGCGTTAAGCCCATAGAAACAACACACCGAAAAATTTAATTACTTACGTGAAATCTAATAGGCATTGAAGTATTTAGACAATGTAATAGGTGAGGACGACACTCAACTATCTTGCCCAAATTAATTGAACAGTGATTCCCAAAAAAAAATGTCTTCGTAACAAACACTAAAATTGTTTAAACTTCACTTTCATCATACCGTCTTTGTAGCATTTTATTTTAGATTTACGCATTTAGGTACATAGGTAACCTATACCTATCGCATTGGTTGCAATACTTCTAAACAACCATTTATTTAAATACTTAAATACAATTATTAACAACGTCTTACTTTAAAAAGCGTAAAACCTTTCCGACCATTTCACTCGACTTTTCGATTTTTCGAAAAATTCACGCTTAAACATTACCGACGCTACTAACAAACTAATATGGCGGCTTGATCCAATATACACAAAAATAATCAGTGGATCACACACATACTATGATCTTTTTACAAATTTACTGCAACCATTATTTCACGTAGTTATGAATGTGTTGATCTAATCTTGAAAAAAAAACGTTTTGCCTACGTTTTACCATATTTTTTTTAATTGCGAATTTTTTTCACAATTTAACAAAGAAGAAACCCGAGAAAAATTATATAAGCAACATCTACGTAGTGTGCAGTATAATTCAATTTTTCGCATTTTTGTACCTATACGTTATTTTTACTAATTATATTCTTTTCTTCGAGGTTATGAAATTGAGCGTGATCGTGTAATCATGTTAGGAAGTAATACAACAATTTGTAAAAATTAGACCTCATATTGGGCCAAAGCAGTACAGAAGATGAATGTTTTAGCACTATAATGAGTTCGTTACAACTGAATTTTTATAGAACAAAATTAGTTAGGCACATTACTAAAACAAGACCAAAATCAAGCAGATTCAAAACTTTATAAAACTACCCCGGCACAAATTCTATCCAAAGGAGCCATCGAAGGGACGAAAAAAAATAAGAACACTGTCAATAGACGTTTTACTTACGTTACTCCTCGTCACTTGATGTGACGTCATCAAATAGAGAAGTGGCGTTATGGTTTGGCGCGAGTAATACTTCCAATGTAACAAATCATGGGAGTGAGTTTGAAATTTAGGAAAAATAACAATACCGTGTACGTTGCATCCCCGATTACAAATACATAAATAGTAATTATACTAAAATTACACTTGTATGTATGTGTTTTCACCTGCACATAAATAAAATTTGCGAGATAAGGTATTTATGAATAAAATCACAAACGAAGAACTGCAGTAAAATGAAGTTAGCGTTTGTCATACTTTTAAATATATTTTTTAGTAGCAATCGTATAAGTTTTCTCCAGAACTTTAGCATATTTATACAATTTAGGGAATTATCGAATGCGATCACGTTTGCAATTGGCATTACTGAGTATGGTATCTTCACAGTTTTAAATTAAAAAACATCTCTGCACAATACATTTCTTATGGAAATGGTGTTAGCGCGAAACTGCTACGCCTTTTACCATATCCTTTACTGCTACAGCTACCCACATCACCCTATTGCTATCTTTCTCTAAGTAAAACGTCAATTAGAGAAACAGAACCAGACCAACCAGAAAGCACTCAAAGAAAAAATAGTGCAAAACAGAACCACGCATGTGTTTGCTCTGTGCTGTATCTTCGATTTGTTTTTTCAATATTTCTATATTAAAGTTAAACTCAGTCTTTATTATTCTATTAATTTTGATTATGTTACATATAACATAACCTAAATTTATATAATGGGTTTTCTGATATCGTATCCGTGAATACGAATTAAAATTTTTAAGTTATTTTCATTATCACATAATTCTACCTAATACCTACCTACTAGCAACAGATATCCACCATTGATTCGGCTGCTTAACTACTGTCCCTCTGAATTGTCAATTGCAAACCCCTTTCCTTTACTTTTAATTATTTAGTGATCACGTACTTCGCTATTTTCACTGTGCCCACTCCGCTTTTTCTATTGTTTCCTTGGCACAAGAAAAACATGGATTTCTAATATTATAGGTACCCAGTACATAATCTAACATAACCTATAATCATATAAGACATTTCAATGCACTGTCAGATAGCTGTCCAAGACCTTTAAAAATGCCTACTGCAGGACAAATTTACGTATAACAAGATGGGTTATACAATTGAGTTACAGGATTTTAATGTAGTTTATACGTTTAATTGATTTGTAATTTACCATAATGCCAACATTTTGTTATGTAGTGAACTGTGGCAGTAGAGGAAATCGTGAGTGTTTTTTAGAATCCCTGTTACTTATAATTTTAAACATAAATTACACACACTTGAATGTAAACAAAGATTTGTTTGCCCCAGACGTCATTTTGGCAAAAGCGTTGAAATGCCTTATTCAATTCTTTGTCTCCTCCCTCCTTAACCCCTTTCTTCTTCTCTATATCATCTCTTTTATCCTCTCAGCTCCTTATTCTGTCGCGTACTTTTCCTTTTTAGCTCATCACATTCCTTTATCATATGTTCCATGTTCTGCCGCTCTGTTTTCATTTTGTGACCAATATTTATTTTCTTTTCTCGTTACCTCATCTAAATTTCGTCATAATTCTTTTTACATTTAAATTATAACATTCTTATTTCTTACATCTATATATATTCGTGTCCCTTCTTATTACATTCTACCCTATACTTTGACATACCTAAATATTTACATTTGTTTTAGTCTTTATTTCCTCCTCTCCGCCCACTTTACCCTTTTTTTCCCCCGTTTCTTTTTTAAAATACCACCATCTTTATCTTCTCTACATTTGCTCTTAGATTATTTCTTTTTTTTAATTCCACTCACCCCACCTCTCATTTTCTTTTCAAGGTTTGCGGACGCCCGCTGATTTACCTATCTTATTGCCACTGTCCCAGTTTCATCACTACTCAATGAATTTCAATTGATTTGTCTATTTACAATACATTAACAAAAGATTCCGTTTTTTCTTAACATAACAATAAAACAACAACAAAAAAAAATATTTTTATTTTCTTTGGCTCTTCTCTTCATTCTATTCTTATTACTTCTCTTTTTCTTTCTTCCATCCACTTTCTTTTTCCACCATCTTCTTCATCCACACAATTCCTTCACTCTCTCTCCTAACAACACGTTTCTCACTCTTTCGTCCGCTCTTCTACCACTACACTCTAGTTTCAAATGCTCTACAATTTCCCATCCCTCCTACACATTCTACACTTCCTATCTTCGTTCTTCCACCAGTACTTTTTTCAATCTCTTCGTTTCTTACTCTAAATCTTGCAATTAGTTTTATCTTCTAATGCCATTCTTCTGGTTATGTAATTCGGTTTTCCATCTGTTATTAATTCTTCATACTTCGTGTTGTATTTTCCTTTTCTAATTCTTGTTCTTTCTTGTACCTGTGTGTCTCTATCTCTCTGTACTATTTCTTCTTCCACATTTCTTCCCTCATCTCTAATCTTTTTTATGTCTTCCCTTGCATATCCTCCTCTTTCATAATATCTTCTTCTAGCATCTTCACCATATTTTATCTTTTGCTCTTCTACTTCCTTCCAACATTCATATAATATCTTAATTTCTTTCTTGCTTTCCATGTTTTCTTCATACCGTAAGTATTGCCCTTTTCCTGTCTGTATCCTTATTTTTTCCAGTTTACATTCTTCGTCAACTATACAACCTGGTGTTTCTCCTTCTCCAAACCTAGTGTCCACTTCCACTACCTTTCCTATATCTTCTCCAGTTTCTCCCATTCTCTCCATCCCCACACCTCTGCTCCATACATCAACACACCTTTTACTATTCTCTCAAATATCCATCTTCTTTTCTCCAAGTCTTTCGCAAATATTCTTTCTCCTATACCCCATACCTCCCTTATTATTTTATTTCCTTTTTCTCTAGTTCCTTAATTTGGTTTTCGTCCTTGTTGTCGTACCTCACCAAATACCCTCCTTTGTATATTGGGCATTTTATGGCTTCTCTGCATTGTTCTGGTAACCGTCCTCCTTTCCATATTTTTCAAATATTCCTCTTAATTTTTCTCTCAGTTTTCTCTTGTGTATTTCCACTCCACCCTCTGTGTTCCATCTGTACCACCAGCCTTTCCTTTTTTAATCTTATTTATCGCTTCTTCCATCTCCTCCTTTTCAATCCCTCCTTCTCTTACTTTCTTATTTTGCCTTTTATCTTTTTTTTATTTGATTCTATGCTTACCCTCTCAATAACGTCTTACAATGTTGCTCCCATTTCTCCCTTCTATTTTTATCTCGGCCCTTTTTTGTCTTCCTTTTCTCACAAACTTCCAAACTTGTCCTTCGTTTATTATTTCCTCGATTTCCCTTTCTACCTCATTTTGAATTCTTCTTTTCCTTTTCTGAATTTTTCTTTAAATTTCTCTTAATTTTTTATATTCTTTAATTGCCATTTTTCCATTTTTTTCCTCTTCTCATTTCCTTCTTTGCTTTCTGGCACGCTGCATTCCACCGTTCTCTAAATTTCCTGTTCTCACTCTATACTTTCTCTGTTCTGTTACTTCCTCCATTTCATTTATTATCTTGTTTATCTCCTCCTCTATTCCTCCTTCTGAACTGTGTCCTTCCTCCATCTTTTCCTTGTATCTTTCTATATTTTCTTCCGTCCATACCTTCATCGCTTTCCACCCCTCTCTTTTTGTTCTTTCTCATTTTCTTCTCCACCAAAGTCATTTCTAACGGTTGATGATCAGAATCTTCACTTTCACCAATTTTGAACTTTACTATGTCTTCCATACTTCTTTCATTTGTGATTACATAGTCTATTACCGACTCTCCTCTTCCTCCAATAAACGTGGATTCCCCTTTCCCTCCTTCTCCCATGTTTCGGTTTGATATTGTCCATTCTTTTTCCACACAAAATTCTACCAATTTCTTTTCTTGTCCATTTATTATTTTATCCATTGATACTCTTTTCTTTACCCTTTCATTTACCATCATACCTTCTTCCATCTTCTATACTTGCATTGAAATCGCTTCCTAATATTAGTTTTTTTTTCATCTCTCTCTTTCATTACTTGTTGTGTCCATTCAAAATAGCGCACGTGGCGGTCGTTACGGAACACCTAAAGCTCTTTATGAAGAATACCTACTGTACTGGTAAGCATATTCCAAGCCGGATTAATCTGAGATGTACTCTGGCCACAAGACGCCACTAAAAGTCCGACTCTTTAGGAGTGCAATGCTTTAATTGCCAAATGCGAGGTTACTATCAGTCAAAGTGGCCAAGCTTATGACTGGAGTGCCAAAAGTGTCACCTGCTAGGTCACGAAACTAATAAGTGCACTGTCGGACAATACCCTTCTTCTCGCAAGTATAACGATCGTCGGGCTGACGTGTTGAATACCGTGCTGGCACAAAAATGGTCCATGTCGACGCCCTGAGTCGGGCACCTATTGAAAATGTGCCTAGTGAAACCACAGTTCCAGATTTTTTTGCAATAATGCCGTTAAATGTCAGTGAAGATGATTGGGTTTTGTCTGCGCAGTTGCAAGACGCCAAGTGCCGGAATATAATTGATGCACTGTCAACTCCTCAAGATGACGGCACTAGGAAAGGACTTTGTAACCATTATCTTTTGAAAGATAAGCGTCTTTATCCAAAGGCATCTGACGGTGGGTTGTTCCAAAAGGCGGTAGGCGGAGAATTTTAATGTACTATCACGATGGCAGTGGTCATTTCACCATTGATAAAACAGTCGAAGCCGTCAGCGCTCGATATCGGTTTCCTTTAATGCGGAACTATGTGCGCAACTATATTAGATCCTGTCTAGGTTGCATGTGTAACAAAAGTAAATCGGGAACAATTCCAGGGGAGCTGGATCCAATTGAAAAAAGAAAGGTGCCCATGCATACTTTACACATTGATCACTTAGGACCATTTGTCACAAGTGTTAGGAAAAATTCGTATCTAATAATAGCTGTTGACGCTTTTACAAAATTTGTTTTCATGCAGGCTGTGCCCAGTACGAAAACAGCACCTGCTATCAAATTTTTAAATAGTACTCTCAAAATGTCTGGTGTACCCAGGAGAATGATATCTGACCGTAGGACCGCCTTTACGAGTCCGGACTTCACGGCATGGTGTGAGAATTGGGTATTAAACATGTGCTACCGCTAACGGCCAAGTGGAGAGGATAAGTAGATCTATTCTGTCGGCCCTAACGACGTCTACAGAAGAATTGCTGAGACGAGGCCGTGAGTCAAGTAAGGTGGGGAATTAACTCAACGGTTACTTCTACCACTGGCAGAACACCTTATGAAGTATTTTTGGGGTACCGTCCTCGTGACGTTAATGATGCATTTTAACAATATTAGTCACGACTGACGTACGTCATGATCTAGAAACCTTGAGAAATAACGTTTCTCAAATGGTGGAAGATCGTCAACAATACGAAAAAGAACGTTACCACAAAAAGCATGCTAAACCAGTTACGTATTCGGTACATATCAACAAGGGCTCTAATGACGGTCAGAGCAGAAAACTTTGGCCTTTCGTTGTCACGAAAATTTTGAATAACGATCGTTATACATGATCGAAGAAATACCGGGGTCCAAACGATCAAGGGTACCTTATACGGAGATGCACCCTTCAGAAAGGTTGAAGCCTTTTGTTACGAGATAAATAGTTTATTCATTTTTAATACAGTGGAATAAGTCACTAACGATTTCTGTTGTTCTGATTTCAGGATTCGTACATTCACGTAGATGTGAATAGTGTCAGGTTAGCCGACTGTAATCAATGTTAACGGAACGACCTGTATCTGGGCACGGGCTGTACAGACGCTGACGAAGCGAATACCATTCCGTGAAGTCCGTTGGCGACGTGCCCAGTTACCGTTCCGTTCCCTTATAATAACTTTCTCTGTGAATTCACATTCCTTTATATTTTTATACGTTATTAATTAAAAAGACAATAGGTAGCGCCGTAATTAAAATAATGACTTTAATCACACTACTCATGACAAATGGTGCTGCAATTTTAATTCACTGTAACACTTCAACAATTTATTTATTTCTACATAGAAGCTGTTCACATTACTGAATTCAAGATGTATTGCATTTATTGTTCTATGCTATAATATAAGAAACTAGTAAATTTTGATAAGAGCCATCTGTATACTAGTAGTTGTGGTATCTTTAGCGCTACTACAGGGCCAATGCCGCTTCCAAAGTGTTTCCACATCGCCGCCAAGAATTGACGTCCAATTTCTTAGATACGGTGGTATATCTGTAAGGTCTATTTATCTGTGATTGAAGCGACATCTTAAAGAATGTGTTGATTTTAATTAATCAAAATTGCAATTTCATAAAAAATGCGGAAGTGCTTTTTTACCTACAAAAAGTGCGCTTTTGGTCAACAAAATGTGAACCAGCCCAATTTAATTGACATTTTCCACAGCATGCCGCACACGAATGTTCTTCGGATGCGCCTTCAGCCTATCAATGTCTTAAAAAGTTCAATAAATGTAAGTATGAAAGTTTTCATCCACCCTGTACATAAGATTTTAGGATTGCAAGGGACGCGGGGTTGCCATGCCTAAAAAGTCAACCGTAGTTATACGTACACGAGAAACTTGGGTTTTTCTGTGCTTAGGATTTCAATAATTGGATACAGATGAACGAACGGATGAATTGTATTTATATGCATAAAAACTAATTTACATATTACATTTACAAATTGGAGGAGATTATCATTGACCAATCACGTACTGGATAATGAAAAACCACAGAACATGTTACTGATCATTACGTAATCTCAGTAAAATATTTATTTAAAGCAGCCGTACGTACTATAAAGAGATAATTCTGAATTAAAAAGTCAAGAATTAGTCGAATATTGAAAATAAACCGGTTCGTTCTCAGGATTGAGTTCCGTTTGACCTTCATTACAATTAGGTGTTTTTGAAAGACGTGATAACGTGTAAGAACGGAACTAAACAAATCAAAAAGTCTTTTAAATGACCTATAGAGGAGAATACCGTAAGAACTTTAAAGTGTGTTAAGATTCAGTATTTAGAGCAATTATAACGTGTATAAAAACTAAATACTTTTAATTATTTTGTAATATGTTGCGAACGGCTACCATAAGAAGTAATTTGCTTCGCGAACCCGTTAGAAAGGTTATAAAAGCATCCAACCTTACAAGGACGTTATCAATTGAATGTAGCAAGAGAAAGAATTTCTTAAAGTAATTGTTTATGTAACACCTTGTCTATTTTTATAATCGAATTTTCTTTTTTAGTAAACCTTTATTGCTGCAATCCGAAAGGCATCTCCAATGGCATCAGAGGATCGTAAGGAAATACTCGAGCAATTTACCCTCACACGTAAAAGTTACACTTCCTGCGCTGTCTCCGACAATGCAAGTAGGCAATATTGTACGGTGGGAGAAAAAGGAAGGTGATAAACTTAATGAAGGAGATTTATTAGCCGAAATCGAAACCGACAAAGCTACAATGGGTTTTGAAACCCCAGAAGAAGGATATTTAGCTAAGATATTAATACCAGCCGGTACCAAAGAAATACCCATTGGAAAATTAGTCTGTATTATAGTAGAAAATCAATCTGATATAGCTGCTTTCAAAGATTTTACGGACGATTCTACAGCAGCTGCTCCAGCTGCAGCTAAAGCTTCACCAGCACCAGCTGCTGCACCGCCGACTCCTACACCAGCTCCTACACCTGCACCACCGGCCCCAGAACCAGCAGCGGGTGGCCGAGTTTATGCCAGTCCGATGGCTAAAAGATTAGCAGAACAGAGACAAATTAGGTTGCAAGGAAAAGGTACAGGGTTATACGGTTCTATCACGTCCAGTGACTTAGATCAGCTTGCAGCTGGACCGACTGCCGCGGCGCCATTCCCTGCAGCTCCTTCTCCTTCTCCTACAAAATTCCCTTCAGGTCAATCCTACGTCGATATTCCTCTTACAACAATGAGATCAGTAATCGCAAAGCGGTTGTTAGAATCTAAACAAAATGTTCCTCATTATTATGCCACTGTTGAAATCGTAGTCGATAAATTATTAAGCGTACGACAGTCTGCAAATAAGAAATATGAAAAAAGTGGAATAAAACTTAGCATTAATGATTTCGTTATAAAGGCAGCAGCGATGGCGTCGACCAAAATACCTGAAGTGAATTCCTGGTGGATGAACACTGCAATTCGTCAGTAAGTACTATTTCGATTTGTATATAATTCGCATTGCTTTATTCTACTGCAGGTTCAAAGATGTAGACGTTAGTGTTGCGGTTGCCACCGACACAGGCCTTATAACACCTATAGTGTTTGAGGCCAACTCTAAGGGTGTCATTAATATTAGTAAAGAAATGAAAGTACTTGCTGAAAAAGCCCGACTTGGAAAGTTGCAACCACAAGAATTCCAAGGGGGCACTTTGTGCATCTCTAACTTGGGAATGTTTGGTGTAACACATTTCACTGCAATTATTAATCCTCCTCAAAGCGCAATCTTAGCGGTGGGTGGAACCCAAGTAAAGCTGGTACCGGACGATTCTGAAAAGGGGTAAGTTAGACATATATTAAAATTGTTGTGAACTACCTAAATTGTTTTCAGTTTTAAAAAGGTCCAATTCATGAATGCAACTTTAAGTAGTGATCATAGGATAATCGATGGTGCTCTCGCCGCCAAATGGCTATCAGCTCTACGTGATCACTTGGAAGATCCTGTCACCATGATTTTATAAATGTAATTTTTAGATAATTTTAATTGAAAAAGTGTCTCATAGTGTGCTGAACGAACGCAAGGAATTTGCAAGAGTAAATCTTGTGCATTGATTTTCGTATAAAAATTCGAATATTAATTTTTGCTGCTTAGAATTTACTATTTTGTGTAAATTGCCGATGTTTACAGTGGTACCATAAACTGAAATTTTAGGTATTTTTATTTATTTGTAAATACAGATTTTAGAAATTTTGTTTTAACTTCATTTCATGTATGAATTAAATCAATTCTTATTTTCAACCTGCAAGTTTCTATATACGTTCAGGAAAGGAACTGAGGGCCCAGTACAAAAAGTTTGGTAAAAAAATTTATACTTCACAAGACGATACTTTAAAATTGACAAAATATAACAATAACTTGTACAATACTGCAAAATCCAAAAAGTGGATAATAAATAATGTAAAAAATCGCAATAAATACCACAAAATATAAAAATCACTTTCTCCTTTTAACTTTCGACCGCCCCTTCTTCTTTTTGTTGTGATTGCTTTCTTGTTTTTTAACGCTTTTCGCGTTCTTGGGAGCGGGTAACGCGCCGCCAGGTCTCTTCGGAATTAAAAGATGTTGCTCCACTAAATCAGCCAGTTTTCCTTGTTCCGCTAACATTGAAAGAAACGTGCAGACGAATTCGTCATAATTGTGAGTACGTCTGCAGTCGTCGACCTGAAAACGTAACTTTTCAATAGCGCCCCCTAGGAATTTTCGAAAAGCTTACTCTGTATTTATTCTGTTTATCGTTTTCGTCCTTTAAACTAATTTCGCAAATGCAAATTTCGTTTTCTAAATTTCGCAGTAAGGCTAATAAATCTTGGGGCGCAAACGTGTGAGGTTCCAGAAATTCGGGATTTTTTTTTTCGGCAACAACTGTGTCCCCATCGCTGGTTCTTACACGAGCGTGTCCCGTATTTGAATTAGGTTTTTTGTAGCTTCCACCTAGGTGTTCAGTGTTTTGTCGTTTTCCATTCACATTAATTGCTACAAGATTTAAATTGGTGCCAAAAATTCCTTGAGGAAAAAAAATTAATTTGCTTTAATTCACTATCAAGAGATGCCACTTGCATCAATTGATCCTGATTACAAAGAGATTGCACATACATGCAAAAAAATTGTCGCTTAACTAAGGCGCTGTACTAGTGGAAACCAATTTTGATAACATGGACGTACCTATATTCAAAATAAGGGGAAGTCACTTATTCGAGAATGTAATTGTTTTGTTTGTATTGAAAAACGAAATAAATACAGTTTGAAAGTAAAAACTACCACGGGATTATCACAAACAGAAAAAGTCACGATAACATATTTTTATATACATACAGGGTGGGGCACTACCAACGAATTATTCTATAGCATTAAAACGACAAATAATGTTAAAAATGTTATGCATACATATGTCAAGATTATTCGAAACCATATTTTAAAAATTTTTAGGATTGTACAGGGTGCTCTAGAAACACGTACCATATCAAAGTTGGGTTATTTTAAATGGATCACCCTGTATTTTTTTCTATTTTTGAATTGTACGATAAAAAATAATGTATGTCCTTTATTTATTTAATCGTATGGTACATTTTAAATATTGTATTGTGATGTAAGTGTTTGTATGGTGCCCCAGAAGATCAGTATAAACTTGTACAATGTGGTGACGAAACCGTGTGCAATTGTGGATTGATTCGTCTTGGCAAAGCATTTACTTCAAGGTTTAGGAAACACTAAAAACCTAAAAATGCCAACCCTTACCCATTCTAGTATTCACATGTAATAATATGTGATTGTGTTTTTGTGAAATTGTGTTTCCTAATTATCCGGGAGGGTCTTGATGACAGGTCCGGAAACCAAAGTGGTGATTCTCAGGAACAACATATTTTTCTTTGTTGACCATGGAGTACTGTAAGGTACTGATCACCTTCCATATTTTATATTTGCACAAAAAAAATGTCCTTTAACATGTCCCTATACCTACTTACTTCCGTTTCTGAGATAAATCGCTTTTACCTGATTTGCAAACCCTCCAAAAAAATTCAATAACTTCAAGATAAATAAGAGCAAGCAACTTTGGTTTACACCACTTTACTAAGAGCCTTTAACATCTCTTTTGCAATATTTACTATTATGTTATGATGTACAGGGTGTTTTTAATACTACCCCATAACACTAACTACTTAAAACTTAAATAACTTGCTTAACTTAAATGGAACACCCTACATTTCTTTAGCCTGTTGAAAGCTGGAAATAATTACCTTTTAGTCGGTATTAAGGTTACCAACCCCTAACTATGATAGTTTTCGAGATATTTCAAAATTTGATAGTTTAACAATTTAGAATGTATTGGTGTCTAAGTTACCTGTGAAATATTCGCAATATGGACATTATCTTGCAACTTTCAGTTTTAAATATTTACCTTAAAAATATTTTTTTTTTTCAGAAAAAATAAACAGAAGTGTGCTTATGACTAGTATCCCGGGCTCTAAGAGTCAGTCGAATTACGCACACCGTTCACAATTTACTGATGTTTAAAAACAGCAACCGTTATTTGGTACATCAAAAATCGATCATACTGTAAAGATCGACAAACTTTAACCTGTTAACTAAGAATGTAATACAAATCGCTCTAATAGTAGTAGGATAATTTCGAAAACCATTATTTTTAGAATTTTTTAACAAAGTTACCAATGTTTACAGTGTCATCGATTTTTGCTGAAACTAATAACGGTTGCTGTTGTTTGTGACAGGTGGGCGTGATTCGACTGACTCTTAGAGCCCGGCATAAGTCATGAGCACATTTCTGTTATTTTGTTCTGAAAAAATTTTTTTAAGGTTAATATTTAAAGCTAAATTGGCTTATACATTGAAAATGTTCATTTTACTGATATCTCACAGTTAACTTAAATTCCAATATTTTTGCAAATTGTTAAACTAGCAAATTTTAAAATATCTCGAAAACTATCAGAGTTAGGGTTTGGTGACCCTAATACCGATTGAAAGGTAACTAGTTCCTGATTCCAACAGGATACAGAAACACAGAGTGTTCCATTTAAGTTAAGCAAATTATTTAAGTTTTAAGTCGTTAACGTTATGCGGTAGTATTTAAAACACTCTGTACATCGTCATAACATAATAGTAAATATTGCAAATGGGATGTTGAAGGTTTTTAGTAAGTGATGTAAAACAAAATTGCTTGTTCTTATTTATCTTGAAGTTATTGCATTTTTTTTTTGAGGGTCTGCAAGTCAGGTAAAATCGATTTATCTCAGAAACAGATGTAAGTTGATATAGGGACATATTAAAGAGCATACATTATTTTTTATCCTACTATTCAAAATTAAAAAAAAATACAGGGTGTTCCATTTAAAATAACCCAACTTTGATATAGTACGTGTTTCTGGAGCCTTAAGATTTCTTACATTATTTGTCGTTTTAGTGCTACAAAATAATTCGTTGGTAGTGCCCCACCCTGTATAAGAATTTGTACATGAAAATTTTTCGTCCAAAAACAAGATTAATATTAATTATGTATTATTATTATTCCTTATCCGAAGAAGACAAATTAAAATTAGTTGGATAAAACCAAAGTAGCATTAACAATAGTGTTATTGTTGGCGAACGTCACCGAAATTTGGTTTTCCAGTACGTTTCTGTAAATTTGATTTTTAATTTGAGGTGGTGATTCAACTACCGAAGCATAGTTTATATTGTTCTTTAATGAACTGAATTTTCATAAAGCAAGAATCTAGACTTTGCAATTCGATTAAAAAAATTTGCGATTCAGGACAACGACAATGTCCATTGATAAAAACGGAGTTCAGAAAAAATTCATCAGATCAAAATTATAAATTTCAATTTTAATGCTACTTTGGAGTAGCAATATCAATTTATCAATAAATTTGAGGATAATAGAAAAATAAACAAATACATACAGAGTGTCTCAGCGAGACCGTTTATGCACTTCTGGCTTTTAAAAAAATTTGAGAATCTATTAGAATTAGGTATAATCGATTACGTCCTATTCATCTAAAATATGTTCAAGAATCTAGTCCTTCGGATAATACTGGAAGTCGCTGTTCACTTTGTTATTTTAAATACAATACCATGTATATTTTTTCATTTGTAGATATGAGAATCATAATTCAAAACACGTCTATCTGTTACTGTTTTTAAGAAACAAAGTTTTTTCCGAAGCTAGTTGTTCACAAAATGGACTGTAACCCCTACTTGCAATGAGATAGAAATAGAAATCCAATTAAGCTTGTACTTTAAAGATAGGGTAATTCCATGTCAACTGGTACAGGGGTTCCCTGTCGACCATTTCCGATTTGCCTCAAATTTTGCACAAAAGTCCCTTAGCCACTCAAATAGACATATGTAAAATTTCAGCCCCAATATGCAATTCCTGGGTAACATGAGCCCTTTGAAAAAAGGGGTAAATTTCTTGAAAGGGTCTGAAAATTTATGTATCTGTTCAACTTTTAGGATGGTACAACTTCTAAATGTATGAAGTTATACAAATAGTTATACCCAGCACACCTACGGCTCAAAGATTTATAAAAATATCGTCGCGACAAAAAATAGCTAAATTTCAAGTAGCTATAGATTTCAGGGAATTGTTTTAAATGAGGTAATTTTTCTTGTGGATGTTTCTTTTATAGATGTAATGAAACCCTGAAAATCTTTAAGTATAGCAAACTTTTAGAGATACATTATAGTGAATCTGACCAAAACATTTTTTTAATTTAACCTATTTTTACACGCATTTACTTTTTTAGGTTTTTTGAAATAATGTATCTAAAATAGACAAGAAAAAACCTAAGAAAGTAAATGCATCTCTTATAGAGAAAGATGAGCTCTTTCTAATGGTTGTTGAACTAAGACGGTATCAGGCGTCTCACCTGAGATATTGGAGTTTAAAAATAGGTTAAATTAAAAAAAAATGTTTTGGTCAGATTCACTATAATGTATCTCTAAAAGTTTACTATACTTAAAGATTTTCAGGGTTGTTGAGCTAAGACGGTATCAGGCGTATCAGGAGTTTAAAAATAAGTTAAATTTCAAAAAAATTTTTGGTCAGATTGACTATAATGTATCTCTAAAGTTTGCTATACTTAAAGATAAAATTTTCAGGGCTTGATTACATCTATTAAAGAAACATCCACAAGAAAAACTACCTCATTTAAGATATTCCTGAAATCAATAGATAGTTAAAATTTAGCAAATTTTTGTCGCGACGACATTTTTATAAATATTTTGTTAACTTTGAGCCCCAGGTGTGCTGGGTATAACTACTTGTATAACTTCATACATTTATGAGTTGTACCATCCTAAAAGTTGAACAGGTATAGAAATTTTCAGAACCTCAGCCCTTTTATTTCTTCCACAGTAGGATGACAAACATGACAAAATATATTTTTGGACCCGGTCAAGGATTTTACCCCTTTTTTCAAAAGGCTCATGTTACTCAGGAATTGCATATTTTAGATATGAATAAAAAAAACGATCTGTAAAACTGTACCACTTGACATGGAATTACCCGATACCTTCATGGTAGGTATTCTGTGAAATAAAACCATTACTTGAAAATAATTTCTAAATTTATACTATTCAGCGTGAATGAAAAATGTAAAAAAATCTATTTTTAAATGGAACATCCTACTTTTCGTTCCGTTATCGAATTTGCTATGAAGAAAGTGGTTCCTATACCTAAACCAAATCGTTATAGTCCAAGGAAAATATCACTTGAGTGGAAAATAATCGGGTAAATGGGAAAAACCCACATTGGCTTATAGAGGGGTCCTTGCTGAATATAAATCTAAGTTTTCGGGATTCCGATCTCTCCTGAACCACCTTATAATCTCGAAAAAGGTTAAATTCCTTTGATCGACTATAACTGGCCAATCCAGGAATCTTTGGAAGACACCCATTTGGTTCAGGTTTTGACACCCGACATATTTGATCCTATCCCGCGAATTAATTTGGTTTATATTTTTCGATTTACGGCCTTGCAAAAGGGGAAGATCGATAGTTTTCGAGATAAGGTCCAAAAACTGCTCCATATTCGCGTTTTCCGCGCTCTTTTGGCAGACAAAGCGCCGCGGAGAAGTTTGCGCGGCGACTATTTCGAGTCTATTTTTGGCAATGTGTCACAAGTGTAACAGAAAACGTAGAAACAAAGCGAATGTTGTCGAGCTCGAAGAAGAAGAGTTGTATTTGAATGCGTGTTCCAGATGAGAGGAAATCGTTCAAATAGAAATTAAAGAACTTCGAACGAGGAGGTCGGTGATCATGGCCAAAAATATTGTGCGCGTGAAGATGATCCAAAAGAATAGGTATGTGAACTTCTCCGCGAGAAACGCTACTTTGAAAGAATGGAGCAGTTTTTGGTCCATATTTGGAAAAGTATCGATTTCTCGAATTTGTGAGAAAAACCAAATTAGTTGCCTGTAAAAAAGATCCAATTTGAGTAGGCAAACGTTGCATCCGAACGCTTCTATACTCAGTATACTATTGGCGCGGAGTAATAAACCTGACAGAATTATCGAATCTCCCGTATTGCAGTGGCGTAGGTACCTGATAAGTTTGGAAAATCATATTTTTAGTAGGTAAATATATTATAATAGTAAAATCTACCTGATATGAATTATTATGTGGTTTCTATTATTGTTTCAATCCTATACTTGTCCCCGCAAATTAATTGTAATTGTAATAAATGTACTGACGATATCTGCATTACTATTTTATTTTATATTTGATGTCATATATTATTTATATGTTATTTATTTTATTTGTTAGTAGATCACATTACAAATTTTACTTACGTATTATATACCATTATTTTTGTATCTTGGTATAATACCCACATCTACGGCTATGATTCTCGTTTCTGTCAGTACCTGGGCTGATGGCAACGTGTTTACACAGATTAAACTATTGTTCTCAGACCCTAGATGGGTCGATATGCTGCAAGAGCGGCAACAATGATCGTATTTTGGTTAGAATTTATTGGTTTTACTAACCGTAGAAGTACCCTTCACAAGAAAATAAAGAATTATTTCAAGCAATTATGATTTATACCCCGCCAATAGTATACAGACTTTACAACAAAGGGCCTCGAGAGGAAAATTTAAAAATCTTCATCTCGAAAAATTTTCGAGTTTGGTCAAAAGAACTAAAATT
This sequence comes from Abscondita cerata, assembly GCA_030710515.1. NCBI lineage: Eukaryota > Metazoa > Arthropoda > Insecta > Coleoptera > Lampyridae > Abscondita > Abscondita cerata. Next base: position 40,063 of record JALBCR010002881.1, read on the forward strand.
CAATCACTTTCGATCGCCTATTCGAGCAGGGCAACGCGAGTCGGGATTCCGAAAACTTTATATTCAGCAAAGACAATTGCCCATTGTCAGCACAATTTCCTGAACTATTACAATTATCTCCAAACATCTACTTTTTCATCTTATTAAAACTAAACAGGTCTCGTTTACAATGGGGAGGTAATAATAAACCATTCAATTTCGAATTTTTGTAACACATAGTTGAAACTTAATATTTTTAAGTTTAAAATACGTATAATTACATAATATTTGAGATATCTCTATAAAAATTCAACGGGACATAGTTCAAAGCTTAAATTGAATGATTATTTTGTTTTACAAATCTTCATTACTAAATTTAAATGACGCAATATTTTTATGCACAGGTGCAAAAACGCGTCTTATTTTAATAAAATGTAAATAGTTTTTTTCAGGCTAAATATAAACTCTTGAAAGTTCACTAACACATAAGTGAAATATTTCTAGTAGCGGTTTATGTAGTGAGAACGTAACCAATGTTATCTGTATTTATAATAGAGAAGTAAAAGGTGAGAATGCCGAGATCAGGCGCGCGCTCCTATGTATGACATATAGTATGTTAATCATCGAAATAAAAGAAACATACACTCGTAGCTAATCTATTCTTTGCTTGTTTCCAAACAAAAATCATATTATAATAAATTCAAAAATTCTGGTGAATAAAAAATTGTTAATTATTTAAAAAAATTGATAAAATATTTATCATTTAAATAACTTTTTTCCTTGAAATATAAAGGTAGAATGTCTTAAAAACATCGTTATTGCATACTTACATTATATTATAATTTATTTAAACAAATTATTTTAACAACTATTACATTGTAGCTAATAATTTAAAAGCATTAATGTACGTTCCAGATTGATTTGATCAAGAAAAAAATCCATCATTTGTCTGTATGCAGTGGCATTTTTGGGATGTAACTGGCGCTCATACAAATATTTATGCGACAAAGCGCCAGCCCAGATTCAAAAACCAGCTCAATCATATATTATTATGTCTGAGAAAGGACATCAGTGAAAGAGTTAGAGAGAAAACCTACAACAAAGCCAGTCGTTAGAATTGCTGTTGTTTCTGACCATCTTAGCGATATGTTTTAAAAAAATCTTATCAAATAAGTTCAAAAACTAACTCAACTACAGTCAAATTGCATTTTTGCATACAAGCTTAAGATTGAGTATATCTCTGTAATAAAACTATTCTTTTTAAATTTTTTAAACAAACATTACAGCACAAAACTTAAGTTACAACTTCTACCTAAAAAGATTAGCTCCATCTTGATTTTTTTAAAAATTTATTCACATAATGCTAGTTTGTATGTCACTCTTCTAAGGTTTAGTCTTTAAATAAGCTATATTTATAATAAATTAGTTTCAACTTTAGACTTTTAGTTATATTTTTTATTTAAAAACCTCTTCCCTATCACCATTTTTTAAAGAGTTCCGTTAAAATAATGTTCGTGCAGAAAGGACATTCACTACCTGTACATCTATGTTACCAAAACTGGTTTCTACTAGTGCAGCACCTTATCTGGGCTGCAATTTTTGCAATCAGGTCGAATTGACGAAAGTGGCATCTGTTGATAGTGAAATAAAGTAAATTCATTTGCTTGCCGCCTTAAACTAAGTTTAAAAACTTGTCAGTGCAATCGCTTATTAGAGAGTCTATGATCGGGTAAGATACAAAGGAAAAAAAATTATTGACACATAACTGCAGGTACCGTCCAGATCTAGGAATAAAAATTAAAAATAAATTGAACTCACTTTGCTTTACACCCTCTTTATCTTCATTTGCAACACGAATAACAACGAATCTCTTAAAATCTTTAGTAATAGGACTACTTTGTGATGTGGCCCAATTCCAAGCTTGCGTGGGTGAATTAAATGCAGACCCTACTTCTGAAGAAGTGTCTGTGCTGGATGTACTAGGTGCAGGAGACGTTTGAATAGTAAGTGGAGTCGAGTAATCCAACGGACATAGCATTAGCTTGTCTTTTTTAGTATCAGCAACAATTAATTTTTGATCTGTTGAACCCACAGTTGTTACGGTATTAGTGGTGGTAGTGGAACTTGTAGTTAATGACGCAACAATATCAACAATCGGAGATTCCTCTTCGTTCTCTTTCTTAACTTTACTTTCAGGGATGTCCTCTTTTTCAATTTTGTTATCGGCATGCTTAATCTTCATCAATTGTTGTAGAGCGTCTAAGACGATCTGCTTATTTGTTTTCAGCATTTTAAGTTTGTGTGTTATTGCTAAACGACGATCAGGAACCACTGCCATGAGATTGAAACGAATGTCATGATACTGTTCACCAGCTGATATCCCCAAGCGTCCGCTCATAACACTGCGAAACTTTTCAGTCCAGTCACCTTGCTCATTCCATGGCCCGTGATCAATAGGAAATGGTTTCAGACCATCCAATTCAAACAATCTACCATTTATAGTTACAAAACTAACAAAATGAAAGGCTTCACCGGTAAATCTTCCAGTAGTTACTCCACTACCTAAAATTACAACGTATACTTCGTTAAAACCTAAGATAACCAATTACTTTTATCTAATCTTCTCTTCGCTTGTGGAATTGCGTGAGAATTATGGGCACAAGCCAATTCAGGCGTATTTCCGATAGCCCAACCTTTATTCTCTGGAGACATACCGTGAGTATGCATTTTTAACCTACTTAAAGTTTCACCCAAATGTATATTTGGACAATTTAGTAATATCGATATTAGTGCATGGGTAGCACAACTATTAGGTACCATTTGTTGCGCAAAAAATATATTATTTACAATATCTTCTTCTTTAACAAATATCTCGGTTTGTTCGACTATTTTGCGTCGTGACCTTCTCTCTTCGATCCATCGAAATAAAAATATAAAACCATACACGGGGCTATCTAAAGGTTTGTGCAGGTCGTAAATTTCCTCGACTTGCACACCCTTTACCCCAAAATCTTCTAAAAGTAAAGTAAAAAGACCCGGGTCGCTCTCCAATTCGAGCCATCCTTCAGTTAATTCTTTTATATCTACTGGCATTTTTCTAAGTAAAATCAATTTGTATATAAGGAAATTGATAAAATTCCATTAAAACATAACGTTGTTAACGATTCTGCTTGTTTTGTAGATTAAAAAAAATATATCACTTTTGTGTACCTGAAATACAGTGACACTAACCTAATTTTGCATTATTGACAAACAGTCTAGATCACCGGTTCAAATAGGGTGTTACAAAATAATTTCAAATTATTCCAAAATCTAAACCAAATTTTTTTTATACAGGGTGACAAATAAAATATCCTAAACATAACTGTCAAACAGATTTGTAATAATTTTAAAAATAAAATTTGATTGGGCCATTGAAGTCAAAAATATTAATGTCGTTCGAATACTATGGAAGTTTACAGTAATGGTCTCTATAAGTTCTTCTAAATACAAATTATGTCAAACTTAAAGTTTATTTATTTTGAAGTCTAAAAGTTTAGGAGTTACTAAATTAATAAGCAACTTAAATAATAAAGGAATTACAAAGCATTGGTTTGCCCATAGGGCGGTTTTCTATTGAGTACCCTCAAAATAAAATAACAAATCAAATACTAAACATTACTTTATTTTCCTAAAATATTAGATCACATTATCAAAATTATTTTCCTGTCTTTTTCAATGAATAATATAGAAAGATTGGTAAGTCGCGTTTGGCTCATTGTGGTAAAATTTTATCAACTTTAATTTTGAATAAGTTATTTCACAAAGAAGGCCAATAAAACACAAATAGTTAAAAAAAAATCTTAAACACACCGATAGACTTGGAACAGACTCGAATAGTCCCATATTGTACACTGAATTTCAGAAGCTCAAAGGTAGCCCATTGGAACGCTTCTTGGAAAGAAATGCTAGCAACTTATTCTAAATGGCGCCGCAGTCATAAAATCTCCAAAATAATATCCTCTGCAGAAAATTTATTGTAGATTTTTGTCATATTTATAACTATACCAAGAAGCTCTTCTGTTGACATAAGCAAAGTTTTTGGCTGAACAACACCAAAAAATATGTTATGGGAATGATCATTAATTGCTTTGTACCGATAATCTAGTTCTCAGTCAAAGACATTCTACATATAGCTCCTGCAGCTCTTCTGACAATGTTAGTCAGCGTCTTGAGCCGTTCCCTGGCATAAGTTTTCGAAATCTTCTTCCTGTTTATTCAATCGAAATATCCAAGTCCTCACATTTCTCAGATGCATAGGAAATAGCTCTTTCTACCATTTGGATAAGTTTGGATATCCCTACACTTTTCATTAGTTTACAAATGAACTCTAACACTCCCGAAAGAGTGCTGCTTTCCGCATAGATTTAGTGAATGATTAGGACAAGGCATGAACAACGCTTTAGGATTGTGTTCTTTGATTTTTGCATCACATCATGAACCCCTGCCATGGTTGCAGCGTTATGATATCCTTAAACCTGACATAGATTTATTTCTAAGTTATCACTGTCCAACTGCATAACAATATTTGTAACAAGTTCAATTGCAGTTTTTCCAGCTATAGGAAAGAAACCTAGAAACCATTGCTTTACTTCAACTTGAAAGATCCATATTTAAATTCGAATATTACCAGCAATTTTTTTATGATCGGTTTAAAATATGCCGATCTGCGCCGGTCAGATAGCACCGTTACAAAGTCCCGTTACGGGGCTGCATTTTTTTTGTCGATAGATGCGAAGGAAAGTTTTGGCATCTGGTCTCCGACTATTAGAGCGTTAACAACAAAATTTTGTTGCTACGTATTATTTTTGGTCTGTATGAGATTTGTTCTTGTAATTTACTTTATAATGTTCGTAAATTTTGTATTTATCAAATTAAATAATTTGCGTTTATTTTTTGTAATTATTGCGTATTGTAACCTCGTATTTCGTTGTGTAATTGGACAAGAAAACCATCTAGCGTAGCATTCGCATTCTTTTCTTGATTACGCAATTTCAACAATTTAAAGATACGCGCTTTTGATTGTAACTTACATTTAAAAAACTAATTATCGCGGCCTCGTGCTTTTGGTTCTAATTTTTATTTTAAGCTCGATGTTGACCTAACATTCGAATTGCATTTTTTTGTACAAATAATATTGGGTATAATATTCGTGTTATGGCGTATTCCAATCTGTTTTATGTTATGTACACTGCGCTCGATTTCACGTTGTAAATAATTTAACCACGTGTCTTTGATTGTCGGAACCGTTATTTTGTTGGCACTTCTCCCTATACAATTAAGAGATTCTAAGATGCTTGTTTTTGATCTTTTAATTTAAGATAGATTTTAAAGCAATCTTACTTATAAGAGTATGATTCAGAAAGAAGCAATACCAGTGTGTGAAAGAGCTTTGTTATACAATTAATATTTTCTGTTCTGTGATAGACAAAGGTCAAGGAGATGGCTCATGGTCACATTTATTTCTATTTATTTAAATATCTTTATTTATTGTTTGTATGTGATAATTGTAAAACTTAATATTAACTAAATTTACTACATTATAGCCATCTCAAAATTGACGCGATCTCTAAAATCCAACTGAATAGGCAGGTAGGGGCTTTTGCGACTGGTGAAACTCGCTTGTTACCTACGGTGTTATACACTGTTAACTAATTTTCTTCAGTTTTAATTGAAAATGCATGTATAAAAAAGCTGACTTACTGTATTCTGAATCGGAAATATTCTGCGTCTACATTCTAACAATGGTGGTTGTTCGGGTTTAAATATGAACTTATGAACGGTTTTCCAACAGAATACATGTATTATAATTGTCTTTATAATATAATAATTGTCTACAATAAATGTTAATTATTTCGATACCTATACTTTGGTTATGTTGTGTTTGTTTAATTGTTAAAGTGGAACCTGAGGTTTTCTCTTACCCTTCTTTCCTCAGACAGCCTAAGCGAGGGGAACTTTCAATATAATTTACGTTATTACCATATGCTTGTGTTTTATTTTGTTATGGCTGATATTACTACATCTATACACCTGCACTCTAGCGGGTATTGTTAATAGGTTTCATACTTGGATTTAACTTGGATGTCTTTAGTTAGCTTTTCCCGCTTTTTTCATCGACCAAGTTCGCTTCGGGTTTAAGTGTGGGGGACTATTCAAATCTTGCTTTTGTTTTTTTACAAGTGCCTGGGTGACGTTTTTGTTACATTACAAACTTGATCGCCTTCAATGTGAACATATCTGAATATATGAAACTCATCTGATCAACATGTGATATGTCTAGAGTGCTATCAAAAAAGTTTAATGTATATTATTTCTCCCAAAAGGCTACTGAACCATTTTGATTGCAAACAAGTATCTACCTGTTTTCTCTTGGTACAAGCAATTAGCATGTTCAATATCTTAGCATATGCTCATTTAACACGTCAATAGTTTGATAATAAATTGACTAATTCTAAAAAATTTTTTTTTTTTTTTTTTTTTTTTTTTAAAAAAAAATTTTAAATTTTTTAAAAAAATTTTGATGTTTCTTTCATGATGCCTAAACTGGACTTTGGAACAAACGCAGTATAAACTGTTTTTGGTTGGAGAGTCACAATTCATTTTCTGAGTACTTTTTCTCCATTTGGTAACGCCCTATAAAACCATTTTGAATTGAAATGTCGGTTCTTTTTTTTATTTTTATCTTCATATCTTTGGATAGTAACTCGCTCAAATCATCAGGCATTGATGTTAGCCAAGTAGCAATTGAAACGAGTTGTGTCACATAGCTCTTCTTTATCGTTTTAATATGCTTCGATTCATTGTTATTATTCCTTCGTGTTCCTTGATCACATTCTTCTTGATGTTTATCTTTTATTTATCGTTAGGTATGTCAGGGTCTTTTTCCAGTGTCCCTTCATCTAATGTATTTTTGTACTAGTAGCCTAAGATTACTGATTTCCCGGTTATTCTCGATGCACGGGAAGTTCCATTTTCCACACCGCGGTGTTTTTTAGTTTCCGAGGGAATAGGGAAATTTTTGTTAGGTTGGTATTAGTTGACAACGCAAAGCAAATTGTCAAGCAATTGGCGTGACAGTGCTAAAAATAATATACCTAACTTTTTCGAGAAAAAATTTTCTCGCATTCGCACTAATGCCGCACTCCCTACGGTCGTGCGGCGAACAAAGTACTCATGCGGGAAATTTATCTTCCCGAACTTGTTAGGTAAATAACTATTGGCACTAGTGCATAAAAGTTCAGAAAAATAAATTTTTCTTATTTCACACAGTTGTATCATAAATAACTATTATACTTAAAATAAACAAGTAATAGGAAAAGAAAAAATGATAAATGTTAAATTTACTTAAAAGATATAAAAGAACATTCTTTATTTTAATTATGTAACATTATTTGTGACGTATCCTGTATAAACGTTAGGCCAACAAGTGTCAACGTAAATGTCAAAATATGACGAATTAAGGTTAAAATTGTTTATGTTTATGTGTTCTTAAGAAAAACATGGAAAAAGTATACAATAAATTAGAGCTAATGAGTTTATTCAAACATTTTTTTCTAGAATACATTTTAAAAATACATCCAATGCGTTCATCAGTTAGTTACATCCTTTCGAGTGCAACATCCGAACCAAACATGTCACATCCTGATTACGAACAATATTCGCACGATCACGCAGCTCTTTTAATATTAGTCAAACAAATCGGTTCGTGTTTGAAAACGAAAACGTTTAATAAATTCTACGAACGAATATCTAAGGTGAATACAGTTAAAATTACCGATTCAACAGGACAAGTACGGAATATCTTGATTAGGTATATAAAAGAGCACCCAGTTGAAAACAACGATTGGGGCGACTTTCAGACGCATAGGCGACTATTAGGGTTAATTACTTTGGGGCGTTATGATTCCCAACAGGAACTAAATGAAATTTGTCGTGTGCATGAGAGCTTGAAAGTAAAGTACACCACAACTATGTATGATTCGAGATGTATTTTGTTTGGTGTGAATGATGAGAAGGAATATCCGAATGATAACAGTAGCCCTGAAGATGATAGTACTTCTAGTGGTAAATTTCCTAATGGGGAATCGCTCCCGGAACAATCCGAGGGTGATGAAGTAAAACCAATAGAAAAGTTTACAACTCCTACGAACTTTAAAAGTCGAGGTTTATTCTATAATGAAGCCGATCCTTGTAATGATTTAGAGAATCAATTGATCGAGTTTATTAATTCCTTATTTTGGGTGCTTGAATCAAAGAGACTTGAAAGATCGCGTGAGAAAATTGAGAGGGTTTCTTTGTTATTGGCACCTTTTGAGAAGAAGGATTTTGTGGGTTTGGACATGGATTCGAGGAATAACAAGAAGAGATGTAACGGACGAATGACTAAGCATTTGGGTGATCTATATCTGCAAGCTGGTCTGTTGTCAGAGAGTTTAGGGTATTATCATAGCGCCGTAGAAACTTTGAAGTCTGTAAACGACTGGCTTTGGTTGGGGGCTGCTTATGAAGGTTTGTGTGCGGCATCTGCTTTAGTTTTGTACCCGAACATACAACGAAATGTGGCTTTACATCGCAACGCCAGTTTACCTGAAGGTTCTCCTAAACGTTCGAACTCAATTTCAACACCGGTAGAGAGTATTAAACGTGACATTATAAATATGTTGCCACCTGATGAAATTTCTAAAAGATATCGAGAGGCCATAATACATTACAGTAAATATCAGAATGCCGGAATAATTGAGACCGAAGCTAGCTTTAAAGCTGCCAGAATATCTGTGGAACAGAATCATGCTTTACAGGCAGCTAGCTTTTTACAGAATGTTGTCTTCATAAATTTAACGTTATCTGAGCAGGAGAAGATTCAGAGGTTTGAAACATTGTCTGATTTGTACTTGCAGATTGGATTTACAAGGAAAGCAGCATTTTGTCAGAGACTAGCTGCGACAAGACACGTGTCGCCTCAGAATGCCACACCAAATTGGAATAAATGCTACAGTTTAATATTGCAAAGCTTTCCTGGTCATAAGATATCTTTGGATCCAACTGAAATGAATACATTTAATTCTCCTAGTGGTATGTATTCTACTACGGTCACAGTTTCTAACTACGCTTACTTAATCACATAGGTTGGCCATCTCTACAAATACAACTGCTGCAAGAGCTGGTGGTGGCATCAAAACGCATGGGACATTCGGCTTTAGCAACTAGACACATGACATTTCTTTTACAAACAATGTGGCAGTATCTCTCAGCATCGGAACAAAAAGAATTTGCTGTACAATTGCAGGTGACATAAAATTCGTGTACGTGTTGAGAAACGTCTATAATTTTCCAGTCGTTGTCGGCGCAATGCGAAGGAGCGCCAGTACCTTTGGTATTAGACAGCGGAATTGTTATTCCACCTGCCAATTTAAGTAACGTCCCAATTTGCTCGGGGTTTACTTTACGCAACCTACAACCCCACTTGCAACCACGAAAAATCGAAACCTCGAAACAAGACATCGGTCCCTTTTTATTCACCCCTATAAAGTTTGGAACTTTGGAGAGGACCAGCTCCAAGCCACAAAGTAAAATGGGTAAGTAGTAAACAAAACGTTCGTGGAACGTACTCTTGTATTGCGGTAAATGTTTCTTTATGTAACACTTTTTTTAACAAAATAGTATCATTTCAAAGTTTAGACATGACACGTTGCGCGCCTTCACCTACAATATTTTGTTAACTCAAAAATTGTGTTTTGTTTTATATTAAGCATCAAATCAGGAACGAAGGACTTTAATCGTTTGAAGAACTATTCAACACTTTCAGGAGGCCAAACGGTGAATTTGAGTGTTCAAAATTACTTGTGGCCAAAATATAATGTTCAATACTTAATGATCTTAAATTATTTAAGTGTGGTTGGGCCTTGAAATTTCGCAATTCACTTTTTATTAGCTTCAACTTTGAAAATGAAGGTTTAAAAGCATTCTCATAGAAATTTCCCGTTGTTAAAGTATTCTCACTATTTATAAAAATGTATAAAACAATTTAAGTTTATCTCGTTAAGATCACTTCCGGTTCAGCATATTCTTGGAAAGATTTTATATTTACTTTCATATATGCAGACATTATTGCGTATAATTGTACTTTAGGTAAGTGCTCGGAATTGCTTCAAATTTTACCAGTGATAGCCCTTTGGTCTACTGATCATAAATATGCAATAAAATGTTGTCGCTCTACAAAAACTGAATTTTTACAAATAATTTTCGAAAAATTTTGAAAATTTTGGGGTCGGTTTTTTTGCATTTTTGTAAGTTTCAGACAATTCTAAGAGGTATCTTCCCAGGAAGGTCTTCTGTCGGTTAGCATAGGGGCTCCGCTTTGGCGTGTCGCCTGATGTGAATAGTGGGGTTGGTTAGGTTAGGTTAGGTTACCAGGTGGACTCGATTAGACTCTCGGTTTCGGGGTCCTTGAAATGGAGGGAGTGAGCCCGGAATACTCCTTTCCAGCAATCGGAATAAATGGTGATTCCCGTTTCCATGTATTTTCTAATACATGCCAACAGGGTGTCCGCAGTACGGTCGTTACGACTTCCATGAGACACTCCTGCCTAACCCCTTTCAATTCCCCAAACACCCAAGCTAAAGTCGGACATTTCACACTTTTCTTTTTTGGTTGTCTGGGGGTGAACGGTGTTGGTTGGTAAGGTTACAGTTATTACATTTTCTTCTTAAAAAATTACATGTTTGTATGTGGTTTGAGGTAAACGGTGTTGGTTGGGAGGTGCGATCGGGGGTGAACGGTGTTGGTTGGTAGGTTACAGTTATTACAATTTTCTTCTTAAAAAAACTTGTCGAATGTGATCCATTTCACAAGAAACACAACAAACCCACCTGCTCTACTTTCTTTTTTTACTTACTTCAACTTCCAAGCGCTCCCTCTTGTGTCACACCCCTCTGGACGTATTTGGTTGTTAAGGAGTTAGGTTAGGTGGCCCAAAAGTTTTTGGAAAATTTTTTTAAAATAAAAGTCTTAGAATTGTCTGAAACGTGCAAAAATGCAAAAATATAAACGACCCAAAAATTTTCAAAATTTTTTCGAAAATTATTTTTTGAAAAATTCAGTTTTTGAGAGCGACAAAATTTTATTGCATATTTATGATCAGTGGCATGTACAGTGGCGGCTTGTGGTCAATCATACTGGGAGGTCAAAAATTAATTTAAAAAATGGGCATACTTAAAAAAATATAAATAACTACAAATGCACTGCAAAATTTTATACAATCTACAATTTTGTTCGAAAATATAGCGATTTTTCGAAACATTCTCATTAAAATCTCTAAGGATTTTCTATAAGCATTGTCTAGCTGTGTACGAATATCAACATTTCCTACGGTTGCAAAATTTACCGAGAATTTCATGTGTTCTGCAGACGAAGCATGTTTTTTTATTTTTTTTTAAATGTTTTAAATCGCTTACACCGGATTTGCACCATAGCGAGTCTGACGAGTCTTTAGAAAATAATAAACAAACAAAACAGTAAAATACGTTTGATACTTCACAAACACATATCCAGTCAGCTAAATCGTACATTACGTTGCGAAAGTTTCGATGAACATCTTTATTTTTGTCTTTGCTAGTTTGTCGTAAACTTAGTTCTGGGCAAAAGACGACCATTTGCCATGGAACTCAACTGAATTTTGTAAAATTAAGTTCGTTAGCACTTTTTAGTTGTTTAATTTTCTGCACTACCGACATTTTCTATAATAGCGCATGCACACGCGAACCAAAAAATAAGTATTTTACAAAACAACACATCAACAGTAAAAATATCAATATAAATACTTAAATTGATTTAAAACACGCAAAAATCGAATCAAAAATCGAGCGTAGATGTACACCCTATTCGAAGCCAACGTAAACTGCGGGACCCGGCTTGATGACCCAAAGTTGATTATTGCTTCGGACGTTCGCGTTTATTTTGGCGCTGCACGTTATTCGAGTTCTTCCGTAGATCTAATTCAATGAGGACAATTCAAACCGCCAGCCCAAGGTTGAAAGAGGATGAATTACGAACGACGGCCGATAAATTTTAAGTTATTATACTTGGCGACTTTTTGGACGAGTAAATTACCTATTTTAATAAAAACACGTAATAATTAATATTTTTTATATATTGTCAAAATTTTTGGGAGGTCATTGACCAAATGACCCTATGGACAAACCGCCACTGCATGTAGGCTACTTTTGGTAAAAAATTCAAAAAAATCCGAGCACTTTACCTAAAGTACCTCTGCACTAGCAAAGTTCTCTATTATAAAATTTGCAAGATTTTGTCAATATCTTGTGATATTAAAATATGCTGATTTTGTACAAATCCAAATCTATCAAAAATGTCCTATTATGTAGACTATATGATTGACGATTGTGTATCTATCATGATATTCTTTTGCAACTGATGTTGCTTATGATTTAGACTCATAATCGCTGAAACTACATCTCTTCTCCTTAATGAAAACAATTACTGCAGAATCTTAACTTCTAAAGACAGATTGATTTATTTCGTTCACAGTATTGTGAGAAAAACTACTTCAAGTTTGATTTCATTACCGATAGCGCAGACCATCTAGTGTCTGAAATTTGTGTCTCAATTTTATTATAAGACTTATGCGTGAACGAGGTATATCTGAACGATATGATAACGAAAAGATGGTATACAGTCATAGTAATAATAATAATAATTTAAATATGTGCGTCCCTAGAGAGGGCGGGATTAGAGTTAGTACATCAGATTAAAATGAAGCAAAAAATTGGCATGTATGTGTTGTTTGTAATAGCACAGATCTGATTAAATTTTGGGCATAATCTATCGAATCAAAAAGGGCTCTTAACTAGTATAGATTTTCCTATTCTTGGTATATTTACAAAATATTCATTATAGAACACGATGGTAGTAAAAAATCTAAAAGTGATATTTTTTAGTGAAAATTTGGAAAAACTGTAAATAGACTAGAATTTATACGTCCCTTCGCGAAGTAAATGATCGATTATTTTTCAAAAAAATTTACAATTTTCTTATGCAAAAAGATGTATAAAATACGATGGCGCTAATAAAAAATTTCTAAAAAGTAAAATTTTTAGTGAAAATTGTAAATAGACTAAATTTTATTCGTCTTTCCGCGAAGTAAATGATCCATTATTTTTTTTAAATGAGGGTGGCTTTCTAAGTTTTGCCTTTTCTTAAACAAAACTGTGTATAGAACACGATGGTAGTAAAAAAATTCTAAAAAGTGATATTTTTAGTGAAAATTTGGAAAAACTGTAAACTGTGGCAAAAAAATGTCTAAAGGGAAAATAAATTAAAACAGGTTGACTGCCAAGGGCAAAATCAGGAAAATATTAAAAATTTCATTTTCAGTTTTTTCGATATGTAGTATAGAAATTGTCGATTTAAAGCTATTGCAACTATTGGTTTTCAATTATCTAATTTATTTATTTTATAAAACGTGTTTTTAATAAGCAGACACCGGTGTCTGCAATTTTCAATTTGGGTCTGTAACTTCACGAAAATGTGTTTGCAGACACAAGTCGTAACTTGTCATTTGTAAGGACTGAGAGCGAAAAAACATTAACATTGAAAAACTTGCATAACTTTTATACCATATAATTTTTTACAAAATTTTGATATAGTAGGCTTTGAAATAGTTGTCAGAATATGTCGTCAAATTTTATTTTTATTTGAGTCAAATTGTGTTCACAATGGCAAAAGTAGTGGAAGTACATAGATTAATCATTAAAAATTTGTTGAGAATCCACAATGGTCAGTCGTTCGCATTGCAAAGGAGGCAAAAGTTTGCAGGCAAGTGGCAGCAAAAGTCATCAAGCGGTACAAGGAAGACTTTACCATAACACGGAAACCAGGAAGTGGACGACTAGAGGGTTTTCATTCACCAAAAAGGTGCAAAAGGCAATATCTGCGATGGTTAAGAATCCGCTGATATCGAACCGGAAATTAGCTGCAAAAGTCGACTTGTCGGAAAAGACAATTCGAAAAATAAAAAAAGAGTGGATTTAAGTCCTACAAAGTTCAAACAACTCCAGATCGTAATGCGGAGAAAAACATTGAAGCCAAGAAACGAGCCAGAAAGTTGAGAGCAGATTTTTCCAAAAACGTCAATGTTGCGTGATGGACGATGAGACTTACGTCCTCGCCGATTTTCTCAACTACCTGGTCAGGATGTTTCCTGTGGACGAGGAAATGTTCCTAAGAAGTTTAGAACTAAAATAAAGTCCAAGTTTCCAAAAAATATCTCGTTTGGCAGGCGATTTGTAGCTGCGGTGAAAGAAGCCAATCTTTCATAACAAATGGAACAATTAACTCCGATATTTACACGAAGGAGTGTCTCCAAAAAGATTGCGGCCTTTTCTGAGTAAACATAAGGTATCCACATTTTTTGGCCGGATTTAGCTTCGTGCCATTACAGTAAGCAGACAAAAAAATGGTACGAAGAGAATCATGTCGATTTTGTACCCAGGGAGGCTAACCCACCAAATTGCCCTGAGCTTCGCCCAATCGAGCGGTACTGGGCTTTGGTGAAAAGAAGCTTGAAGCAGACAAAAAAGGCTACAAAATCGATTGAAAGTTTTAGAAAAATGTGGACCGTAGCGACCAAAAAAGTGTCGAGCACCACCATAAAAGCCATGATGGAGACCATTCCCGACAAGCTCAAAATTTTTTATGACGATAAGTCTGATTGATTTTTGTTTTTTCTTAATTTTATATAATAAATAACCTATCCAAAACTAAATTTTTTTAAAAATTTATTTAGCGGTTTAAAAGTTATGCAAGTTTTTCAATGTTAATGTTTTTTCGCCCTCAATCCTTACATATGCTGGTACAACTAAAAGCAGTTGTATTTACAATTCGTTGCAAGTAAGACGTCTGGGTGTTTCGTATTTGTATATGAGAATTATTTTATGGGCCTCAACATTATTTGATGTTTATATTCATTGTTTACAAAAATCGTGTGTTTTGATATTTACGATAACGTCAAATTACTTTACACATTTTGACGGCGCAAAATTTAGTTTTGTGAGTTTCGTGTTTGGTTGCTATTACTGGTCAGTTTATGTTACTATGGAGAACGTTAGCCAAAGGTCAAGAAAGCTTGTAGAAATGGCAAGAAGTATGAGACCACCTCTTGTTGGTAGTAATTTCTTTGTTTTCTCAAAATGAGGAAATATAAAAACTTGTATTTTTTTCATCTAGGGTTTGATGACGCATCGACTGATGAAGACTTTAGTTCTTCTGATTCCGTGAAAGATCCAGAGTATGTTCCACCTAGCAGCGAATCAGAACTTGACCTGTCCAGTCCTACTGCATTTGTAGAAAATATTGATGTTGGGCAAAACGCAACACCTGTTGTTCATTCACCATCCGGCATTGCTGAAACTATGCATTCAGATAGTGATAGCTCGAAAAAGGAAGATACGGTCCAAAATCTTCATGAACAAGCAACTGATGGTGAATGGTCAGTTCCACTTGGCCGTCAACAGCAATTTGATTTTGCTGCTCTCAGGACTCAACGAAGCAGTGCTTTTAGAACGGGTGAATGGAACACCATACGATTTTTATTGTTCTCTAATAGACAATAAAATTATTGATAACATCGTAGATCAAACGAATTTATATGCCACTCAATGTCTGACCAGTGAAGCTGATATTCCTAAAACCTCGAGATGGCATAAATGGCAACCGACTGACAACACTGAAATAAGACGTTTTATTGGGTTGATTGGATATATGGGTTTGGTGAAAATGCCATCAATTGAGAATTATTGGTCTTCTAGTCTTCTTTACCGAAACGATGTGGCAAGAAACACCATGAGTCGAAACCGTTTTCAATTACTTTTACAAGCACTGCATTTTGATGATAATGAAATGTGCCCCACCTAATGATAGATTGCATAAAATACAGAGGTTAGTGGATATGTGCGTGACAAATTTCCAACAAATGTATACACCAAACAAGATCTTCTGTATAGATGAAAACATGGTTCCTTTCCAAGGAAGACTTATCATGAAGCTGTATATCCCCCAAAAAACTCATAAATACGGGATAAAAATTTTTAAACTATCCTGCGAAACTGGTTATACATGGAACCTTACCATATATAGTGGGAAAGGCGAACAGAGGCAAGTTTCGCTTGCCACTGATGTAGTCCTGAAATTGTCTGCACCTCTTCTAGACGCAGGAAGGACACTTATAACAGATAATTATTATACAAGCCTAGAATTGGCAAATACATTAGTGCAAAGAAAACGCACTTATTGGGTACCCTTCGCAAAAATCGCCGGGGAAATCCAAAGGAAATAGTTACGAAGAAATTAAGAAAGGGTGAGATGATATCCAGAGAAAATCAGAAAGGTATAACCGTAACAAAATGGCGTGATAAAAGAGAAGTCCTAACATTATCGACTTGTCATACAGAAGAAACTACTGAACTTATTAGACGGACAGGACCCGTTTTGAAACCTAAAGCTGTTGTAGATTACAACTTCGGAAAGGCTTCAATTGATCTTTCTGATCAATTAGCAAGTTACGGAACTACTCTTCGGCGAAGTTTGAAATGGTATCTAAAGATTGCCATAGAACTTCTCTCGGGAACAGCTGTTGTAAATGCACGATTTTTATATAATTTGGTTAATTCAAAAAACATCAAGGTGAACGAATTTAGAGAACAAATAGTATTGGAACTTTTGAAGAGCGAAAATAAGGTATCAGATAGTAACATTGCGCTTGGTGAAAATACTGCAGAACCTACATCATCCACTAAGAAAAAACCTATGGCAAGTCATAAATTTGTAAAAAAACCTGGAAGTTCCAGAGCTAGTCGAAAATATTGTAGGGGCTGCTACGAACGAAAGAAGAATGGAGAAATTCCCAGATCTAAAATATCAAAACTAACAACCTATTGTGCAGATTGCGTCGGACAACCACCGAATTGCCTTCAATGCTTTAACAAAAACATTATTCTTAAGGGGTTTATATATTGTTTTGTATTGATTTGCTTTTTTAGAATTATTTAGTATGTATTATTCTTAAAAAAAATTGAAATATGTGACTGAACATTTTGTCTGTTAACATAGGTACTGTCCCAAATATGATGAAGTTATGTTGTGGCACACCTTCTGTGGAGCCATAGCAGACACAGCACTACCTTACATTTAGCTTATTTGCAGATACATTGCAAAATATAGAAAGTTTTTAGTCAGACTGCGTAGCAGACACCCGTGTCTGCTTGAAGCGTTGCCGGACATGCTCGTAAGCAGACACCGGTGTCTGCCGTGGCAGTCAACCAATAAAAAACATGGATATTTTGGAAATTACTTGCTGAAGTTGGTGTAGTATATACAGTAAAACCTCTATTTTTGGCCACCTCTTAAAAACGGCCACCTCTAAAACCGGCCAAATTTTCCAAGTCAAAAACCAATTATACGGAAATATCTATATTAATGACCCTCCTAATAGCGACCACCTCTCGATAACGGCCACGACCACTTATTTCTAAACTTTCTTGGAAAAATATATGTAATTCTACCTCCCATTTCCGGCCATTCTTAAGTAAGGTCATTAGTAGACAACAGCTTAGCGTTCAAGGTGTGCATAATATATAATTGTTTCATTGTGTAAGGCTTAAGTTATTACCGGTATTTAAGAACGGATTTGAAGAATTTGTTCGATTTACAATACAGAGAAAGTGCAATTAAAGGGCTCATTAAGCTCACCCCAAAAATCGTATTTTGCGTACATAGTTTGAGTTAGTATGTTTAACAGTGCTGTTACATATAGACGTACAGAAAAAATTACAATGTCGCTAAAAAGAAAACGTTTGTCTTTTAAAGAGAAAATTGATATAATTGTGGAAAGTGAAAAGTTCAAAACTAGTGCTAGAAAGTTGGCTGAAAAGTTTAGTGTTGGAAGACCACAAGTTAACGATATTTTAAAAAAAACATATGTGATTTAAAAAAGCTATTTGAAGAAGGTTCCAATACAGAGCAGAAGAAAAAATGTCCTAGAACTGAAGGTTTAGAAATTGACCGAGTAGTTTACAATTGGTTTTGTAAAGCTAGGAATAAAAATATCCCTATATTTGGACCTTTAATAAAAGAGAAAACATTGGAAGTTGCGGAAAATTAAAAAATGACGGATTTTAAAGCTTCAAATGGGTGGCTTGAGAAATTTTGTCAAACACATAACATAACCTTTAAAACAACTTACAAGGAGTCAGCTGATATTAACATGGACACTGCTGAAGCTTGGAAAGCAAAGCTGTAAGTAATATTGAAGGAGTATTTACCCAAAAATGTGTACAATGCTGACGAGACCGGACTTTTTTACCTTGCGATGCCAAACAAAACGTTCTCTTTAAAAAAACGATAAATGTAGTGGGAAAACAGCTGCAAAACAAAGATTGACAATTTTATTTTGTACAAATATGGAAGGTGATAAGGAAAATCCGTTAATTATTGGAAAAAGTAAACACCCAAAATGCTTTAAAGGCTCTCATATCAACAAATTGCCCTTAGAATGGGTATCTAATAAAAAAGTTTGAATGACGGTAGAGATTATGACTTCCTGGCTAAAAAAATTTGATGAAAAAATGAAAAAAGAAAATAGAAAAGTCTTATTATTTCTGGATAATTTCGATTATGTTTATAATTTTAATTCCTTAAACTGAAATTAATTAAATTTGCTTTACGTACCGGGTGCCCCATTAAGAAAGGTCGTATTCAGAAACTAAAAATCGCACAGTTAGGGTTTAATAAAAGTGGGAAATTGTTTTCAAGTTCGTATATTGACCGCTAGGGAAGCGCAATGGTGACTTCAAAACAAAAGAACTAGAAATATCTCCAGAAATAATACCCAAGTAAATGCCAATACATAACAATGTTTTAATCTTTAATGTTTTCTGAACAAATAAGCTTCATGTGAAAATTTCAAATAAAGTTGGTGGGGAAGCTTAGACTTCAATTTTGAAAAATGCTCATAACTCTGGTTTGGATTAACCTATTTTAGTGAACTTTGCTTCATTTGACAGATCTATTTTTCGCCCTACAAACTCTATGTCAACAATTGACATACTTCACCAAAATTTTGGAAAAATTTAAATGTTTGTAAGATAGCCCTGATTAAATATAAATTCGAAATGAAACTCCAAACACCTTTTCTCCACTAGACTTTATTTGACCACAACTTGTATTAAGAAAGGACGCCACGCTACAACTACTACAACCGACGCTTTTGCCACTTCCGCTGACCTGTACATCGTTGTCAACTTTCTTTACTCAACTTAATACTACGTTGCCGGATTCATATTATTACTCTTAAATACACTTAACATAAATACGTATCTTACAACTCTGCCAATCCTGACAGCTCTGATCGACCCGATCAGATACATAATTCTTAATACTATACAACACCAGTGGCGGCTTGTCCATATGGTCATTTGGTCAATGACCTCCCAAAAATTTTGACATATAAAAAAATATTCATTATTACGTGTTTTATTAAAATAGGTAATTAAGTCGCAAGTACAATAACTTAAAATTTATCGGCCGTCGTTAGTAATTCATCCTCTTCAACCTTGGGCTGGCGGTGCGAATTGTCCTCATTGAATTAGATCTACCCGGAAAAACTCGAAAAACGTGTAGCACCCGAATAAACGCGAACGTCCGAAACAATAATCAACTTTGGGTCATGAGCTGGATCCCGCAGTTTACGTTGACTTCGTATAGGGTGTACAACTACGCTCGATTTTTGATTCGATTTTCGCGTGTTTTAAATCAATTTAAGAATTTATATTGATATGTTTTACTGTTGTTGTGTTGTTTTGTAAAAATACTATTTTTGATTCGCGTGTGCATGCGCTATAATTGAAAATGTCGGTAGTGCAGAAAATTAAACAACTAAAAGTGCTAACAAACTTAATTTTACAAAATTAGTTGAGTTCAAGGCAAATGGTCGTCCTTTGCTAGAACTAAGTTTACGACAGACTAGCAAAGACAAAAATAAAGATGTTCATCGAAACTTTTGCAAGGTAATGTAGCTAACTGGATATGTGGTTGTGAAGTATCAAATGTATTTTACTGTTTTGTTTGTTTATTATTTTCTAAAGACTCGTCAGACTCGCTATAGTCCAAATCCGGTGTCAGAGATTTAAAACATTTAAAAAGAGGAAATAAAAAAACATGTTTCGTCTGCAGAACACATGAAATGCTCGGTAAATTTTGCAACCGTAGGAAATGTTGATATTCGTACACAGCTAGACAATGCTTATAGAAAATCCCTTAGAGATTTTAATGAGAATGTTTCGAAAAATCGCTATATTTTGAACAAAATTGTAGATTGTATAAAATTTTGCGGTGCATTTGAGTTATTTATATTTTTTTAAGTATGCCTATTTTTTAAATTAATTTTTGACCTCCCAGTATGATTGACCACGAGCCGCCACTGCCGTGCTCTTCAAAAGTAGACGTTCGACTCTGTCAACTTTCAACTAACCCGTTGCAATTACAATTTAATCTAATATAATAAAAATATTAATTATAAAGAAGATACCTCTTCGTTTAATAAGGTCGAATTAGTAATTCCTTTACTGAAAAAACACTCCTTTATTTTTTACTTCATATGATATAAATAAATGGGGAGTTATACGGTTGTTTCTAAACCGAAAAATTTATCACCCCTTTTTTTCAGTTTTTTCGACGAATTCGAGTTAGTTAGTTGGAATGTTTAGGTTTTAGTGGTTTTCCTAAACCTTGAAGCAAAAGCTTTGCCAAGACGAACCAATTGCAAATGGTTTCGTCACCACACTATACATGTTTATACTATACATAACACTCACATCACAATACAATATTTAAAATGTACCATACGAATAAATAAATGAGGCAAAAAAAATTTTTAGCCGATGGACGGCCATCCGTCCTTCTGTACGTAACCAAAATATCAAGAAAACCACCCGTCCTATTTTTATGAAACTTAGCACATGAGTCTTATTTATGATACAGCCGATCTGATTAGATTTTGGGCATAATCTATCTAGCCAAAAGGGCCGTTTACCTTCACAGATTTTCTAATTTTTTAAATATTTCGAAAAATATTCATTTTATACATGTTTGCTTTAAATAAAAGTTGTTTGTAATTTAATTATACACAACATTTAAACTATTTTTTGATCCGATCAGTAATTACCGAGATATAACAATCACGTGACACTAATTGTTGTAGTTATGTCCCTACCAATATCAATTATTCAAAAAAAAGTTGTTGGAAATTCTATTGTCTATAACTTTTTTTCCAAGGTAAATTTATTTGCAGCCAGGAAATTTTTACGACTTTTATTGGTAAATGAAACACGAATTCGGCTTGACATTGTATAATTTAATTTTTTATAATTAAAATGACGACGTTTCGCTAATTATTAATAGCATAATCATGCCTATTAATAAATGGTCATTAATAAATAAATTAAACCATTTTTTTCTATAACACAATTTAATTTTCGTTTTGCAAGAGTTTTCATTCGTCTTAAAAGGAGCGTGGGTGCGCGATCCCTTGTTTTGTCCCGACATAGAGTAGTAGGCAGCGTTCATATAACGGCTTACCAGTTAGATACATTGAACTATTGTTGGTCTTTACTGAAATGTTTAAATCGATTTTACAAATGCTTCGCGGTGCACATTTCTTTCATAAATATGTAGATGTTTTTTCCTACAACGTATCTGATTTTTACTCTACATCTTATAAATAAGATATCAGGAAAACCGCCGGTAAAATTTATATAAAATTTGACATATGAGTCTTAT
Organism: Abscondita cerata; assembly: GCA_030710515.1. Lineage (NCBI taxonomy): Eukaryota > Metazoa > Arthropoda > Insecta > Coleoptera > Lampyridae > Abscondita > Abscondita cerata. The sequence goes on from JALBCR010002881.1 coordinate 61,934, forward strand.
TTCTAATAGTACAAAGCTGACTAGATTTTCGGCATAATCTATTAAGCCAAAATTGCCGTTAACCTATATAGATTTTTGAAATCTTAGAATATTCATTTTACACAACTTTTCTTTAAACTATTTTTTTATTCGATAAGTAATTACTGAGATATTACAACCGCGTGACACTAATTGTTTTAACAATATCTTCACCAATATTATACAAAAAAATAGTTGTAAATTTTATTGTCTATAACTTTTGTTTGAACTATTTTTTCTGAAGCACAATTTTCATTTTCTCTTTAATTTGCAACTCGTCTTAAATGGAACGTGAGTACCTAAACCTAAATGGAACATGCTTTTTGAGTTATCAACCATTTTCGGCGAACGCGAACAATGAATCAAATTTTTTTACAAGTTTTATCCTTTACTCTTTAGCCTACAGATTAATATAAAAAAATTATGTGTGTCGTTAGACACACATTTTACTTATGTTCATTGCTCTACGAGAGTTTAAAAGACCAACCGCCTTCTTGTACATTTGTATACCGCACTTAAGTATACACCTCTGATGAGCTCATAATAAGAGCGAAATGCGCATCCGGTGTTTTTTCGTTGCGTGTATGCTACTATACAAGAAATACTTGGTTTGCTATCGACACGCATGTTTAGACACTTAAAGTTATCGCTCCTAATAACGATAATGCACTTTAAATCTTCACAGTCGTTACAGTTATCTGTTGGCATTTCTTAGTTTATACTATTTATACCTGTCCATATTACACGAGATGTCGTTAGACACGCATTTTACTTATAAAAAATGTAACTTGCGTAATCATAACTTCCGAATCGCGGTGTAGGAATGAATGTCTTTTCCAGATTTCTTATGGATCGAAAATGACGTCTGCGAGGTGACTTTAAAACTAATAAATCCACTACCGTTCGAACTGAAAGTATCGAACATGCTTTTACTTACAACAGGAGTCGTCTTCGAATCAATTCCAGAAACAGCCGTACTGCCATCGGATACCCCCACGTCTCTCACACTAAACGGCACACCTAAAGAAAGTGGAGAACTGGAAATCCAAGGTTACAGCACACATACGTTGGGGGTTAAATCAAACTGTCGTTTGCGTTACATGCCAAACTTTCTTCCCTCGTACAATATTGAAGTAATTCCGATGCTACCCACCATGGAAATAAAAACATCTCTACCTCAAAGTGCGACATTCTCTACCTTCCAAAACTTTGAAAACGTCGTCACTTCCGCTAGTATTAGTTTGTACAACGGCGAAAGCACCGAATGCACGATAACTTTAACAAACAACAGCCATGTGCCTATCGAAATGTTGGAGGTTTCGATACAAAGCGTGCTCGAACTGTCGCTTCAAGATCAAATCTTCAAGTGGTCGCAGGAAAATTTAGAAAGTCAATTGCCTCTGATGCCAAATGGAACTGCCAGTTTAACATTGTATTTGTATTCTGCGGCAAATTTTTTGGCGTCCGGATTTGGGCCAAACGAATTAAGCAGTGGCGTTTTCGGGAGTTCCCACGGAAGCAGTATTATGTCGATGTCTGCAGGTCCCAGTTCGCTACCGTCTAGGCTTAATTCTCCCATCTATAGCGCAATGGGTAGTAGTTTTCACGGCACTAGGAGAAATGAATTAAACTCTAGTTTCAGGTTAGAAGAGTATCCATGAATTTACTTGTATAAAACGGCTAGTTTTAGATCGTCAAATTCTGGCCAATCCAGCATGACCACAACCGGTTATAGATCGCCAGGTGCTTTGACGTTACCACAACATTCGGCTTCTACAGTAGTGGAAGGACAACTTCAGCTGCGTTATAGCGGAGGCGATGGGTTAAAAGCTGGGTACTGCCGAAGTTGTTCCATTTTTATAACATTAGAAATGCTGCCTTCATTACAAGTTACAAATTGGGACGTCCTGCCCGCTGAAACGTAACTCGCTGTTCGTTCCAAATTGCTCTATTTTTTGAACTACAACATTTGCAGGTCTTCTCAATTTTACTTAGTCTTAGATATTGCTAACATGACATCGCAAGAGATGGAGCTCTACTATACCCCCACCAAGCATATGCTGATAGAGGGACACGAAAGTTGTCGCGTCCCGGTGCCGGTTAATCGTTGCCCTTTGTCCAAATTAACGAAGTTGTACATGGACCAGAACAGCGGCGTCAATAACAGGTTGGACTTGGACAAAATTTGTTCGGATCATATTGCGAGTTTTGTTGATCTACGATGGCAGTTACTTGCGCTCAACACGCGCGGAAAGGCAACTCTAAAAGGCATCAACTTAACTCCAAAACATGTTGGATATAGTTCGCATGTCTCCTTTGAATTGGGGTAAGGGAGTGAATATTGCTAAAATCCATCTCATTTACAACAAAAACGTATGAGATCAAAATATGGCTCGCCGTATGACAAAGTTTTTTTTGTTAAATATAGTAAGAAATATAGGAGATTTGGTGACATTACAACTGTTTTTGAGAATATCTTGAATTACAACATTCAAAAAATATATATTTCCAGGCATTTGACCTACAAAACTAGATAAAAAAAGTTAGTAAATGAGTTACGGTTTTTAGCGCTCTCCCCAATGTTATGTATAATGGTGCAAAATTTTATGATCGTTTCAGAGGTGAGCGTTAATGGAGATTCTTTAAAACCGCAAGAAGAAATCAATTGTGACGCGGGAGATTGCCTAAGCGTGCGCATTAGTATTTGTAATAGTTTGGAGAAACCTTTACAACATTTAATACTCTCCATTCAGTTTTATCAGGATCATCGCAACGGCACCCACAATTACAGGCTCGAGACGCGCGTCGTTATCATCGGGTGCGCTAAGTAAGTGTAGTTCATCCGCCGAACAGGTAGAATAATAAACACGCCCCTTTTTACCCGGATATTTAAACATCATCTGATGTTTAGTGTTTCTGAAGACGTTATATGCGAGTTACAAACTTGTTTTCCGCGCATAGAGGTCTGCGCAGATAGGCTATTTATTTATTATTCCATCTATTCAGCGGGTGAACATAGAATTTTACCACAACTTGAGGTTTTCACTCATTCTTTTCAGAAAAATTTTACCGGTGTTGGAACCGCAAAGTAAGGCGTGGCACGCTTGTAACGTCCTATTTTTAACGCCTGACAGTATAAAATGGACATACAATGTTCTACTTCGGACGCTTTAAGTACAAATCAAGCGATAATTGGCCCATCGGGCCATTCTTGGAGATACATTCCCGCAGTTGATGTTAATGTTCATATTTAAGAAAAATATTTTAGGTATATACCGCGTTATTAATAAAATATTTATTAACTTTACATACAGATACGTTTATAATTTAGAAAGGGTCGTGGAAAGGGTAATCCGGGTGCTTATCGACGCTACAATAAAAAGAACAATAACAAAAAATTAAACACAATTTCGGGCTTACGCTCTTAAAGCAATGTAACGACGTTTAACGTTTATGCTGTCAATTAAATCCATTTCTTCTTTCGCAAGCGTAAAGTCGAATATGCTGGCGTTTTCGATCAGCCTTTTCTTATTCACCGTTTTCGGTATAACGATGTTGTTTCTTTGGATTTGATACCTCAACGAGATTTGCGCGGACTTTTCTTATGTTTCTCAGAAAGAAGGTGTAGAGTGTCACATTCCAACATCGGTTTTCGTTTTTCTTAGCCCAAGGTCTGTCGGGCGATCCTAAAGGACTGAAACAAGTTATGAAAATCTCGTGACTATTGCAAAAATTTTTCAGCTCTGTTTGATTTAAGAACGGATGACATTCGACCTACAATAGTTCGATTTAAATTCCATCGACGCGTAGCTGGACTTACTTGATTAATTACAGGTTTAATCTTAGCTTCGCAGATCAATTTCTGAATTTGTCGCTTATTAAAATTGCACACTCCGATGGATTTTACCAACTTATTTTTGATTAATTCCTCCATCGCTTTCCATGTTTCGAGATAACTTACACTGCTGAATATTACTTTACTACGAGAATCGGATGGGACCAGTCGCTCGCCTTCCTAACTAAGAGACTAAAGTTATGTGTTTACGAAGTCGATGGTCTTACTTGGTACGCCATCGGCCAGTGTATTAAATAAAGATCTAAGTAGCACAAACACAGATCTTTTAAGGTTTTTTTGTACGCCGCCGTTACGCAAGCCGGTCTGTGTTTGGTGTTCCATAACTTACTAGTAATGTACAAATCCTCACGTTCCAATCCTAGACTATGATCGTTCAAACACTCGTTAATGGCTTTGCCGATTTCTCTTTCGTTTCCGTAAAATGCCGCACAATCTATATGGCGATATCCCATTCGAAGAGCTTCTTTTACAATATTGTAAGTCTCGTCCCGTTTCGACTATACACATCTAATTATAAATAAGTTATCTATATGTTGTTAAGTCTCACTTTCCATGTCCCGAGACCTACCACAGGAATTTTTTTTTGATTATATAGAGTCAGAGTTGGTATTTTCAATCGCATGCTTCATTGACATTTGTAATTTATACACGTTTCTATGGATTTTTTACTCCTCTAATGGTGCTATTTTTAGCCGTTTTGTAACTTGGAGGAAGTAAATTTTTTAATATAAGGAAGTGTAATTTCAAAATATGCTTAAAGAATGTAAACAAGGAAACATAAATCTCAGCAAATAACTAGCACAAACTACAATGTGGTGATAATGAGGAAATATATAATCACAACAACCTTGTCGATTCAGCACCGACCTTATAAGCATTGCATTGGGTTTGATCAATTCAATTCATTCGTTAGATTTTCAAATCAAGTGCAATGCGTAACAAGTCTGCAACGACGGTGGTTGTTGGTGCCCTCCTCAAAGAAGAACAAATCATTTAAATAAAATTTGTATTGTAATGTTATCTAGGTATTTGCAAAAGCAAGATTTAAATAGCCTGCCAAAGTGAAAAGTTCCTACAACATTTAATTTAGAGCATAACACTTCCCGCTAGTTTATTCAATGATCATGTTGTAACGTTGTAGTAGACACCCAAATTAAATAAAACGCAAACGTGGGGATTGATGAATTTATTAGAATGGTAACAAAAATAAATTTGGAATGAATATGTAAGTCGAAGCAAAAAAAAAGACAAAAGGGGGTCACCTCTATGCCTAGACAACCCGAGGAAAGAGAGGTTAGAAAACCTCGGGTTAAGTCCGACATAACACAAACAAAAAAGAATCATACCGGTAAGGGTCCATCGGGTTCGAGATCAAATTTTCAATTTGATAGACCGTTTCGAAAAATTAGAGGTCCTCGTACACAAATATAAAACCAAAAACACAGGGGTGGCGTTAATCACGAATAATGTAATCCAGCCCATTTTCACACACAATGCGATTAAAACTGAAGAACGTTATAGTGTCAAACCGGTTGGTTTGCAAGGTGGGTCGACCCATTTTTCGGGTTCTTGTAATTCTACTTATTATAAAGATTCAGTTTCACATACATAAAAATCAAGGGGCAATGGTTGTTGTATCCTCTCTCCGATCTTCATCCCTTAGGTTATAAAATATTGGTAATTCAACAAGGCCGACTCTCACATCTGGATTCTCATTATTCCCAACTCAAACAAAACACTCCAAAAGATAGCAAAAAAAAGAGTGATTAACGTTTACATTCGTGTACGATCTTATTCTGCAATTATTGCGAGTTATTTACACCGCTACCCGGGATCCTTACTTACACAAAGACAAAAAAACAATTATCCTAAACACGTGGTCAAATTATGCATACATGCATCATAACATGTACATGATTGATTACACAAAAACAGGATGCAAAGAAAACAAACTTATTACTAATCTTACATTACTAAGCGATCACCCCACACCTTTGTTTAATAACGGTTTAATACAGACCTAGAATTCGTCACAAAAAAAACGTTGTTAGCGTCACTAAAAACGGGAACGAAGATGTGTCCTGCGATCAACCCCAAACCATCCCTTCCCATTCTAGTGCTACCCGCTTATTTGTCTGTGGTGTTACCCTCTAAACCTAAACCGTGCGCGCGAAATTTAAAATAATAACATATACAAAATGGTGCGAAAGTAATAAATACATAAAACAAAAGAAACTACCGCGTAACATTTAAATTCAAATCGAGCCATTTCAGTATGTATTCTAATTACAGAAGAATTCTCGAGAGAGGCCCAGTCAAAGACGTAATCGTTTGGATTTAATAATATTAAAAAAACTGAAAATATCCTTTAAAGTTATCTTTGACTTGACCCATGGTCTAGATTCGTGTCTAAAGGCCGTCGTTGATTCTGAATTTCTTCCTAACGTTCCGTCGCGAGTGGTCAGCTTCTTCAGAGGTCTTTCTATCTCCGATCTTGGTTGTAAACTCGCAGTTCAAAGGGGTGGGGTTTGCATTGCGTATCGGTCAAAACCGGTTTTTTCACAAGGTGCCGTTTGGGTATTCTTGAGGATTGGATTCGAGATCTGGTTGAGCCTCAGGGTTTCTCCCTTTCTGTTAAAGTTTTCTGGGTTTTAATAGATCTCGATAGTCTCCTAACCAATCTGCTATGAACCCGTTAACCGCTGCTAGTAACTTGGAGTAGTACTTTGAAGAGTATCTTATGATCCCCATTCTAAGCGTAAGTTCGGCTATCCCGACTTTTTAGGTGTTCGAATTCTGCTTGAAGAGTATTTGGTTCATAAATCCTTCGAGCTCGTTCCCCCAGGGTCTTAATTACTCCGTACTTTTGGTCTGGTGATGGTTCGATAAGGCAATGCAGGTACCTGTCCGTATGTGTAGGTTTTCTGTACACTGTGTGTGACATATTTAGTATGTTCCTCGTTTTTAACCGGCATATCTAAAAAGTCCAGTTATTGTCCATCATTTCTCCATAGTGAAAGAAACTAGTAATGCTAGTAATGTTTCCAAACGACAAAAGTATCATGTACCCAAACCATATCGCAGGCTTAAATTCCTTGGTCTCGATGGCTTTCTTTTCAAAACTTTTCATGAAGAGATTGGCTATCATTGGACTCGGTAGACTTCCCATTGCCACTCCATTCAGTTGTTCAAGAACTCTGCTTTCCGATCGAAGTAGCTTCCGGTGAGACAGACTTTGAAAACCTTGCTGATGTCAGATGAGAAGATTTTGGTCACGATATCAAGACATTCTGTCAGCGAAACTTTGGTAAACGAGACCCTTTTAAGAGACTAAAGTAAGCCACTCTGCACATTCATTCTTTAGACTAAAATAGCCAATTTGACCCGCAGCCCCAAAATTTTAGTCCGTGCAGGGACGAGCTATGATGTCACAAAAATGGTACCTAGTCATTACATTATTGGTTCTATAGACTTAAAATAGAGCTCATTTGAAATGACTGAACAATGCCTTTAACTTCTCTCTAAGTAAAATTTTCATTTTTTTACTCAAGAGGTCAATAAATGAAAACTTGCCGAAAATTATTAACCCATTTTTCCAATTTTATGAAAAAATGGCTGAAAATAGAACATTTCTTCACTGAATTTTTTGTTTAGATAATAAAATCAACTATCGAGTCTAAACACGGTTAAAATAGTCCACGTTTTCATGGAAATATGGCACAAAAACTAATATTGAGGGGGTTAAATAGAATCTGATCACTCGCGTTAACGAAACGTTAGGAAGAAATCGCAATCAATGATGGCCTTTACACCCGAATCTAGCCCACACTAGTTTACTGGCAAAACAATTAGTTCTAGTTTTATTGGTGACTTTTCGCACCCATTGTTATGCTTCTTCGGGCCAGTGCCAGATCAGAAGATGGCCCAAAGAAGCACCCGCAACACGTGGGTGCGAAACGTCTCCAATAAAACTAGAACTGGTTGTTTGTCCGTTTTAACCTGAAATCTTACACTGAAGAGAGTACAAGCTGCTTACCTTCTGGCAAATCGAAATATAATTAAAACGAGGGATAATAAACCGATCCGTACTTATAAACAAGATCAATTTTTTTTAACACCAGAGAAATTCAAAGAAAGAACGCGATGAATATACTGGTCATTTATTTATTCCAGTGACGCGGCATTATATTGTACACCCATGAAATTTAAAAACTTAGACACCACAATTTCTGTAAACTAAAGTTTGCACATTGTGAAGCGGGCTTAAGGGTATCATTTACAATTCTAACAGCAGGTAGTCTCAGCAGGGGTCATCTTATAGAAGGACAGTAGAATGAATCATTACACTAAGCAACATTTTAGAAAATAGGTAATTTACGTTGCTTAATTAATTTCCGATTTTATTTGTTCTGTTTGTTCCTCGGTTTGTTGTTCAGGTGTGTACGAAGCTTTACAATAAGCATATTAATATGAACTATATCTTATGAAAGGAGAGTTATGTAACTATAATTAACGACTTAACGTTACGTTAGTAGATTCCATTTACTATTTACACATATTTTCTTGGAACATTCGATAATTAACTATCGGGATATGATGACCCTATACTTCGCAGGTTGTGCGCAACTGGATACAAGCAAATAACTTGGAGCTGTTACCCTGGCCAGCAAAAAGCCCAGATTTTAACATTATCGAAAATGTTTGGGCTCGAATACTTGCTGTTATCCGAAGACAACAAGGGCCAAATTTTATACCAGTAAACCGTAATGCACTAATTGCAGCCATTGATACCGCATGGGAAACGATTAATATTAATTATATTGATACCTTGATAGCGTCAATGAGCAGACGCCTCCAAGAATGTATCAATAATAATGGAGGTCACACCCATTATTGATTTCTTATATTTATTTATATAGTAATACCTTTATTTAAAAAAAGTTTTCATTTAATTTTAAACTATAACTTGGTATCTTAATTATAATTATGTAATAAATTCTTGTCAAAAACTAAATATATACGTTGACAATAAGAATTGCCTTAGTTTTTATTTTCACTTTTTATATTAACTACAGAAAAAATGAAACGTCATAAAATATACATTTTGTAAGGACTAAATATTATGAATAGAGAGTTTAATGATTTTTTAATAACTTACAATAATTAGTAGGTTAGATTTATTTAAAAATAAGTAATAATCAGTCAACCCAAATAACCATGTTTAGTTTTTGATTTAATTTAAAAGTTATTGCTTGTAGACGTTTTTAAATCAAAATTATTTCTAATTTTATTTTGTAAACATTTCCTAAACAAAATTTTGATTCGATAATTAATCGAGCTATGGTGTTTAATTAGCGATACCTTCAAATATATTCTTTAAAGAAAAAATTAAGTAAGCAACGTAAATTACCTATTTTCTAAAACGTGCTTAGTGTAATGATTCATTCTACAGTCCTTCTATAAGATAACCCCTGCTGAGACTACCTGCTGTTAGAATTGTAAATGATACCCTTAAGCCCGCTTCACAATGTGCAAACTTTTGTTTACAGAAATTGTGGTGTCAAGTTTTAAATTTCATGAGTGTACATAAACTATTGAGGGAACAGTGGGTTTAAAACAATGGCCAACAGTTTTTAGGCATAAATATAGAAGATAAATAAATTTAAAATACCTATATTTAATACCATTAAATAACCTTTTCTAAACATAACATTGCATTGTTTACAAAATTTTGATTTACGATATCGTAACTAGAGGCTTTTTGACTTGCTCTTTTAGCAATTTATTTTGAACAGTCTTAGTTTTTTAACGGCGCTTTTCAGTTCTTTTTCGTCCTAAAGGTATAAACTCAGCATCATCTAATCTCATTTTCAAATATCTATAAAACTTAAAACATCCGCGTTCGCCCACACTTGCGACGCTTTAAAATCTAACACCCTCAAAGTATCTAAACTTTGAGCTCGCGACAACGCTACATACGCTTGTCCAGCCTCAAAAACTTTCGCCAGAGACATTTCAACGCAATCTAATGTTAATCCCTGAGATTTGTGAATGGAAAACGCCCAAGCAAGTTTCAGAGGTATTTGCAATCGTGAAAACACGGCACCGAAGGAGTTTTAAACATCCAACGCTCTTGTTTCACCACGCACTCATTGTTACTGAAAACGAACAACCGGTAATTTATCCTAAATTGGATTACAACCCCTCTAGCACCATTTACTAGACCGGTCGAGATGTTTATATTTTTCTAGTAACATAACTTGGCGCCTATTTTTAAAACTATTCGACCAGATACGGGCGTTTGTTCATCTAATTGCTTGGTGGCTGTTGCATCACTGTCAACGGCTTCAAAAACCATTTCTTTCCCCTTCCAGATTTTTCAATTTAGTCTCATTAATTGATATTGCTTCGTGCGTATGTGAGCAGAGTCTGGTTGCTAAAATACCATTTTGTTCAATTTGTTGGCTCGATGTGGCAATCAATTTGTCGGCAGTCTCTTTTGAAACGTCTCCTAAACGCAAGCTATTTAAAATTCTTATAAACTCGCTGTCATTTTGTCTATGCACTTCAGTTAATTCGAAAGACAATTGAACGCAGCGTTCCCAAAGTGGCGTTTGGAAACAGAAACGAACTTCTTTGTTGTTCTTTGCAACGGGGGGTAGTTGGAGAAAATCTCCGTAAAGAATTAATTGTATACCACCAAAAGGCTTGTCGTTTCTTCGTATATATCGAGCAACCTCTTCAATTTTCTGAAAGTGTCATAAATAATTCGAGGAAACTTATTAAGGGAATCTCACTCACCTCAAAGTAAGCTGCATCAATCATTGAAATTTCATCAATAATCAAATGCTTTGTCCTTCTCCAAACTTGAGCAACAACTGGTTTTGATGCCATTTGGAAACTGCGTTCGATAGTAGCTTCTCCCCTACCTATGCCGGCAAATTGATGCAGTGTAATTCCTCCAATGTGACATGCAGCTACCCCTATAAAACTATCATAATAAAAATTACCACTTAACAATATCGTAATGTATACCGGTAGAAGCAGTTGCAAAAGTAACGTTAGGGGCCAAAGCTGCAATTATTTTCCTCAACAAAAAACTTTTACCGGTGCCAGCGCTTCCAGTGAAAAACACATTTAATCCAGATAAACAAGAGTTATAAATCTTTTGTTGTTCCGCAGTCATAACTTGACTGTCACTGTATAATTTTTTAGCTGCTGGCGCTTTCCCACTTGAACTGTGCCCCAATTTACGTTTCTTACTCAAAGGAGACGGCGTCGTGTCAGTAGATCTCGAAACTTTACTCTTAGCATTGTCCATTTCGGCGATAGTCACGGGACTAATCTCTTCAAATGACTTTGGTTTATTCGATAATAAACGATTCTCTTAACGTCGCATTCTTAAGTAGCAGGCTTTGTCCAGTCATTTTAACAAACTATCGTACGTAAAAACTAATTAACTGTGAGGGGCACCGTTCGCAAGTAAAACTGTACATTTCTGTTCTGGAAACTTAATCGACGCCTTTCCGTCTTTCATAAATTTATTGTGAACGGTTATTCCTTTAAGTTTCAGTCTAAAGCTCGCTAATTTTCCCGAAGAAATTTCTAAATACATGTCTTTGAATTGTCTCTTGTTAACCTTAATGCGGCTTCTTTGTAAGTTACCTTCGATGAACGGCACCCACATGTTTAGCCATTCCAAAGTTGCTGAACACGTTAAAAAACTGTTTGCTTCCATTTTAAAAAGTAAAATTTTTAAAAAACTTAACACGAAACGAATAAATAAAATAAACTCATTCCCGCACTTAACCGTTACTCATTTAAAATCTAATTGACATTTGACAGCAAAACAGCATGTGACGAAACCTAATAAAATAAAATAAACTAATTGAACATAACCTGCGCAATAAAAAATGGTAACTGGAAGGCAAACATCTTAACCTATATTTTTTCTTATCAACCCTCGATTCTCTGTTCACGTTGCTAGGAACAGATTCGATGCGAAAATCGACCTTTTCGAATTCGTCTCGCATTTGAAATGGCTCGATTTGAATTAAATTTTACGCGGTAGTTTCTTTTTGTTTTATGTATTTTACTTTTGCACCATTCGGTATACCGTATGTCTTTGGCAAGACGCACTAAGGGTATGAAATTTTCGTATAACGTATACGTTACAATTAATTGTTATTGCGTGTTCCTTATTGTAATATTCTCTAATTTAATTTTTGAAAATGAGTGTGCATACAATCCCTGAGAAAAAATTGACTTGTTTAAGTGGGTGTAAACAGAAGTGTAGTACATCATAGTATAATTTGCGAATTGTTTTTAAATTGTGTTTCAAACTTCAATAAAACCATTGATTATAAATAAAACCACAATTTAATTTGTAAGAAATAAAATTTAATTGCCTCAACACAAGTTATAACATCATATAATGCGTTATCATAAAAACGGCATCGTTTTTAAGTAAATCGAAGTTCAACGAAAAAGTTGAAGCTATTTGAAAATCTCGAAGTGTAATTATAAAACAATAAAAACTTTATATTATTCTTAAAAGTTTGCATCAAACTAAACAAAAAAATGTATTTCAAAATTTGTTAAATCTGCAGCACATTGAAAATAGGTTAAATTCTATGGAATTACCCGAAAACTAGTTACAATCTTCTCTCCTGAACGATCGAAACTTTTGTATATTTTTTTTCAAAATACGAATTTTAACAAGTAAACGCGACCAAGTTAAGGTCAATCGATTAAATACACTCATTAAATTTTTAAAAATTGTAAAAACCGCTAATTTTTGAATTAAAAAATAATTCTCCTAAACCAAATTTACTTGGATTCAACTTCAATTAAATCAGGATACAATTTTTAATTTCAGGTTTTCTTTTATAAGTTTAGCGGAATTTAAACGCTTTAATTTCAGTTTTTTCGATTCGCTTTTAAGAGTAGCGAATATTTTTAATTTAATTAACAAATTATAGTAAATGTTCAATACAAACTTGAGAAAATTGTTTTTCTCTACATATCTCACATTCATACCTTTTCAACTGCTTAAATGCTAGACAACCAGCTAAGTAAACTATGCTATCAAGATTCTAAAGCGTCTATCTGTAACAAACGGAAAACAGCAAAAACTGCACAAAAAATGCACAAACGTGCAGTTTTTGTGTTTTCCCTTTGTAACAGTTAGCACGAGCATTAATGTGCACTCAACTTAATTTATCCCAGTGCGTCCTAATAGTTGGATTTGCGAATTGTTTTTAAATTTTGTTTCTAACTTCAATAAAACAACAATTTAATTTGTAAGAAATAAAATTTATTTCCATCAATACAAGTTATGATAAAAAAATCATTTTTATGTGTTTCCATATAATTGTAGTTATTATTTACATAAAACAATTTATTCGCTTCGGATCCAGTTGGAAAAGATGCATCTGCTGCGTTTTTTAATCAAGAAAGACGTCCTCGGTTGTAATTTGCTTAGATGCGCAAGTTGATTCTAAGAAGAAAATTCACTGATAAAAGATATGTTGAGTCAATTGTATTTAATTTTGAATATTCTTTCTCAAAATTAATTACACACAAAACTTTAGTTTAGCTTCTAATGACAATGTTCAATAACAAAAAGTTGTTAAATTACTTTTCAATTTTCTTAGAAACCCTTTGATCGATATATATATGTACGCTACATGATGCATAAGCATAATGTTTATCTCATCAACTTGAATTAAAAGAAAACCCTAACGGGTGAATAAAAATAGTAGTAATTTGTTTGCCTTCTTTCTAGAATTTTACAGGCACTGATTTTACACTTAATAATTTACGTTAATTGTTTTTCACATATTAACTTATTTCCTAAAGTGTCAATATCCACAACTACAATACAAATGTTTCCACAATTTTTTGCTACTCCCTTGTACGCTTTACATTTTTGTAGGAAATTTAAAAAAACGTATGTCTACGCTGTTCTTTTAATCATTTGTGCAACTGACATATTCATATTTACTAATTGTCACAAAATTACGGTAACTAATTTTATAATCAATGCAGTATCTTGTAACAATGAAGTAACTTCGAACCTCAAGCCACTTTCATATTCCGATTCAAGAAACACGCATTGAAACAGGTACGGTGGAACTGACATAAAATAAAGGAAGGGGAACTGAGGAAATCTCGTCGCAATTGGACGGTAGAGCCATCTATTTTTCGTCGTACTTTTGTATCATATTTCGTCCATATAGGATGCACATCTTTCCGAAGTTTATAATCAATGCTATTATTCTATGTATTATATTTTGATTGTATATATTACGTAGTAATAAATCTATTTTTCTGTTCGGGTTATTTGTTCATATATAAATTTTTCAAACACGTTGCACATTTAAACAGACCATTTACCTTTTAGTATAATTTAAATAAGTATTGTTATTGAACGTTAAAGGACATTTACTGAATAAGTCATTGTAAGTGTTACCTGGGAATACAAAAGATGATCATAATAGCTACAATAGTAGACAAGACACCTTCATTTAAGCTTTGTGTTTAGACTGTAACTGCAGAGTAAAAAATATATTACAGAGGAACAACTCGTGGAAGGGAGCATACTATCTCGCGCATGGTCTCAGACTAGATTGAAGCCGCTGTATTTGAATTTAAAACCGTCTATTGTTCTGTGTCGTTTGCTTTATTGTTTTAGGTTCTATTTTTCCGGAATTTGCTTTTTGTATTTGTAGCCGTGTTAAAAGTGTTTGTAGTTTATAGGTGTTAGAAAGTAGTTTATGTTTAATTGTCGTGTACTGGACTTGTTGATTAATGTTATATTTATCCATCCCTGCCATAATTATATTTCAGATTGAGAATATATTATAGTTAGAAAAACATTAATAGAAATTTAAAAAAAGTGACAATACAGACAAATTGTTAATTTGGAGGAATCAATAAAACAATTGAGTTATTTATTTGACGTCAATATGAACACGTCTTATTTCGTTAGAATTAAAACTTCTAAATAGTGTTGTACCGTTATTGTTAATTTAATAATGATAAGTTTAACAGATACTTATTTTTATTTATTTATTCAGATGTTCACTACTAAATGTACAAACATAGGTATATGGCTCTTGTAAGCAACACTATATATGTGGTTGCATATTCATCTACAACAAATACGATCCTGAATTCTAGTGTTCTGTGATTCTAGTCTTACAACATGGCTGCTGTTGTCTTACAAAGATCAAACACGCCGACGTTGAGTTGTTCCTCTGTAATATATCTTTACTCTGTGCTGTAACTGAGAGCGAATTTGATACAAAACTGATCATTTTCATTGGACCCCATATGTACAAGGATGGTGGCACTGGTTATAGGTGGTGTTGGTATTAGTCGTAGTTGCGTGGTTGTTGGCAGGAATGCATACGAGTAAACGAAACAAATCACTTACTACTTGTAGGTTAGAATTATTAAAAATAAAATAATAAAGTTAACAAAATGATTAGCGAAAATAAGAGAAAAGCAGAGGAATCTGCTTTAGTGGCGGTATCTAAAAAAAGTAAAAGCGAAGTTGCTGTGTCCAATTCGAAAAATAAATCTTTAACACAAACGGTAAGGAGGAGCATGATTACAAATACACTTTACTATTGTTTCTATTTATTTTAGTCAGTGGCACGTACTTCCAACTTATTCGCCCCCATAATGTTATTAGAAGGACATGAAGGCGAAATATTTACTTTGGAGTTTCATCCAGAAGGCCAATATTTGGCATCATCTGGTTTCGATAGACGTATCTGTAAGTTCATCATTGTCATCAATTTTTCATTACTAAATCCTCATAGAATTTTTTGACACAGTTATCCTTAGGTATAGAATAAAGAAATGCTGGTGAAATAAGAAAAAAGCTTCTCATATCCTTGATGCCTTTTATCAATGTGAAATGTTTGATTTCCATTTTTCTATATCTCTGGTCCCTCATTCTCCTTTTTTGTGTATTTCTGCAGTTTCCACTTCATCCTCTTCTTTCCCTACAAAATTTCTTACTTCATATAATTTTTCGACTAGTACTCTATTTGCATATCTTCTAACTACATGTATTAACTGTTTTTTCTCTATTGTTGCGAATTTAATTTCTTTGGTTCGCTTTGGACTGGTTCAAATGAATAATTGAGTGTGTTGAACATTTATTGTAAAACCAATACCTATCGTTTTTTTCTTTATCCTTTATTTCTTTTGGCTAGTTTGTTTTTACATTATTCTGTTGCTGACCCTTTGGTCTTCAAATTTTTTATTGTTGTTTGCCTGTTGGGAGTAAAAAAATACTCAAATGAAAATATCATACAGGAAGGCACAAAAAAATTAGAAATGTAAGTGGCGCCCCAGTAATTTACCACAAAAATGAGAACGAATTTCAAATTCTCATCCCAAAAACCACCTGAATTTCAAAAATAGTACAACTATTAAGAAAATTATCCAAGAAAAATTAATAAAAATAATAACTATCAACTTTGATTGTTAAATCGGCATGTTTTAGTCTCAGAAATCTACACTAGCTCTACGCACACGGAATTTTGGGACACCCTGTATACCAATGAATTTGTGCTTTTCTTTGAGTTTATTTGATGTTTTACTTGAATATAACAGACTTGTATTCACTTAAATAAGAGTTACTGCTCAGGATATAATTTGAAAATGATTTTTTTGACGCCTTTAGACTTATAATCTTAAATTTTGGGAAAAGTCCTTAACAAAAACTAAAGATAAGTAAATGTGTTTTTAAAATTTAAATAGCTAGAACGGTTCATTAGAACGATTTTGGAAAAGTATTTACATGATTCTGTCAAAAAAGAAGTTAGTAATTAAAAAGTAGGTTTTATGTATATTTGATTTGGAATTATTCTATATTTTAATCTTTTGTTTTTCTTTCTAATTTTGAAATCAGTTTTATGGTCTGTGTATGGAGAGTGTGAAAATATGTCGGTCATGACTGGACATTCAGGCGCAGTAATGGAATTACACTTTTCTCCTGACGGCTCAAATATATTTACCGCTAGTACTGATCACACGTTGGGATTAGGGATGCTTGTAACCGGACAGAGAATAAAAATATAAAGGTCACAACTCAATTTTGTTAACTCCTGCCAAGGTAACGAGATTTTAAAAGTATATGAGCTCAATTAACGTTATTCTTCGAAGGTGCCCGAAGAGGTCCACAAACTTTAGTGTCAGGAGGGGACGATTCAACCATACGTGTATGGGATACGTAAAGCGTAATCCAGTAACCATAATTAACACACCGTATCAGGTCACTACCGTGTGTTTCAGCGATACAGCCGAACTTATTTACAGCAGCGGATCGAGTAACGAGATTAAAGTGTGGGATGTTCGAAAAAATGAACTTTTGTACACGATGCGGGACACTCCGACACCCTCACCGGAATTTCTTTAAGTCCAGATGGCTTTACTTGTTGACGGTAACGCGATGGATAATTCGCTGAGGATATGGGATATAAGGCCTTATGCGCCTCAAGAAAGATGCGTCAAAGTATTCACAGGCAATTCTTATTCTTTCGAATTTAAGCGTTGATTAATTAAAAGTGTTTCCTTAGGTCATCAGCACATATTCGAAAAATCTTTTGAGATGCGCCTGGTCTCGCGGATGGAAGCAAGGTGAGCAGCGGATCGGCCGATCGTTTCATGTACATATGGGACACGACGACGAGAAGAATAATTTATAAGTTACCCGGGCACAATGGTTGCGTCAACGACGTCGATTTCCATCCGAACGAATCGATAATTGCCTCAGGTTCTAGTGATAAACAAATTTATCTAGGTGAAATCGAATAGAACACGTTTTTTTACCGCAACTGACATGAAAATGCTATTCAAATACAAAAAAAATATGTTCAATTCTATTAAATCTTTTATTTTACCAAGTTCATAATTGGCAAAGTTATTCAGCTTTTTAGAACGTAAATGCCAAATTTCACAATTATTACAAATATATCTTTTAAAAAATTTGGAATACATGTAAAACACTGTTTATTAAATGCATACTTAATTACAAAATCAATCTTAATCCATTTAAAAAAATGCGCTTTCGAAACAAGGAAAAAATTCAACGAGCGTGCAATAAGATTTAACACTAAACAGCGATAGTACTGGGAAACAAAAAAAACTTTCTATAAATTCGTATTAACTTACATAAATAACACAAATAATGCAACTATAATTTATATCTAGTAAAAAACATTTTACATTCTAAATTCAATCACACTTTTCTTATAATTACATAAAACATAAAAATAATTCTCTAAAACATTCAACTTATAATTTATATGACAATTTATTGTTTGAATAGATGCGATTACTACGTGAAAAGTATTTAACTATGCGTCAAGATCGTTAATAAATAATACCTCCCTATGTTTAAGACCAGCTTCTTCTAATGTTTGTATACGATCCTGACGATTTATCGGCACACATTGCAGCACTCTTTTTGGAAAATTCGTCGTTATTTCGAACGAATCTGGAGCGTTCGGATGACAAAATACAAAGTAAAAAATTGCCTAAAATACGAAAACATTTTAAAAAATTAGTGTTTAATTAAATATTAAAGGTTTACTTTAAGGAATGTGTCTTAAGAAAGCGACGTTCTAGTCTTGACCTGATGGAAGTTTAAAAACGACGTGAACTACATCTAGATGATTAGGATCTGGTTCACTAGGCACTTTATGCACTGAATTAACCTCTCTTGCGCGATACTTTCCGACGTTCTTGTTCTGCCATAGCTTCCTGTAATTATTCTTAATTTAGAAGTTTTCCTTGCATTTCTGTTACATTTTCATGCCGATTTTAGATATAAAGAGTACAAAAAAAAAAGAATTCGTAGTACAGCCATGTATGTTGAAGATATCAATGGAAATACTAAAAGTTTAAAACTAAAGGTTTAAAAACAAATGGGAAATTTACATAGGAAGAATCTGAAGAAGTAGGAGAAGAATTAAAACGGAGAAAATGGAAGGAAGTGCAAACAAAGAAGAGTCGATATAGATTACACAAAAAGAGATCGGAGGTAGGAAATGGAAAAAGCGAAACATACATCTTAACTTATATTTTTCTTATCACCGGTTCTCTGTTCACGTTACTAGGAACAAATTCGATGCGAAAATCAACATTTTTTCAAATTCGTCTCGCATTAAAACGGCTCGAGATATTTTCGTTTCGAGTTTACGAAAGATGTGCCTTTATTTTTCGATTTAGAATTTTTTGTACGAATGCATCTTCGAGGTTAAAAAAATGTTAAAAATAGTCAACAAAATTTCAAACAAATTGAGACATAATTTTACCACAATTCGCTTATTTTCGGACCGATTCAAAAGAATCTTACGCTAATAAAGAAATAAACATTTTTGGATGTTCCAGTTTTTTTGAGCTCGCGTGTTTTCAAAAGTTATAAACGAAAAACTTTCCGAAAAAATGTAATCGAAACTAAAACGGCCATAATTTCTAAATTATAATCGATAAAGAAAAAAAGTTGATTTAAGAAAACGTTCGTTTTCTGCCCTGTCGCATGATGTGTAATAAAATTTTCTTAAAATTTTTTTTCAAAGCAATTTTACATTGTCAATAATGAAATACTGTAATTTTTAGCATTTTTATAACCTGAAACTGTACATGTAAAAATATGAATAAAACATAAGATTCGTAATTTTGAAAATTTTCGGAATGGCTTACTGTAGAAGGTGCCATTTCACCCGAAAATAATCTGTTTATGAACACTGGCCCAATTTGAGGAACGGTGTTACTTTCGTTCGTGAGGTCCCAGGAGCTGGGAGTAATCTAGTAGGAATATAAAATTTAAGAAAAAAAATGTTAAAGAAGGCAAAATATAAAAGAAAATTAGGGAAAGAATACTGGAAATAATAGAGAAGGGGGACACACGTGAATGTTTATGAAATAGTAGGAACAAAGTATGTAATAGGGGGATAGATGAGAAGAAATCGGAGGAGAATTTTTAAAAAGTGACTGGGAAATTGCTAGAAATTATTTTCAAGTTCGTAGATTAACCGGCGATGCATCTGTGACTTCAAAGCAAAATACTTGCAACATTCCAGAAATACCTTATAACGTATACACCAATAAGATAAACACTGTTTTAATCCTTAATGTTTTCTGAATAAAAGCTTGATACGAAAAATTTTCTCACGTGTCAAATGAAAGTGGTTGGGGAACGCTTAGATTTCGACTTTGAAAATACTCATAACTCTGGTTTGAATAATCACCTATGAACTTAGATTCATTTGATGAAGCTATTTATGCTTAATTTTTAGTTATACAAGCAATACTGCTGCTGATACTTTCTTCGAACAACGGGGTAGAGGGTGCTAATGTTAACAACTGACATATTTTTTCAAAAATGGTGGCCTGAAAAAGTGAAAACACAAATGATACACAATCATAATTCATTATCAGAACTTCCAAGCTAAATCAAAATACACACTAAAAGTGTTAATGAAAACATAACGAATGCGTGATAACAATATTTTTAAGATTTAAAACGTGGATGCTCGTAAAAGTTCACACAAGATGAGAAAATACATACAGAAGCCAGTTGATCACCAAAAGTGAAAACATTCAATAGTTACGAAATGTGACAACTAATAAAATAAATAAACAAAAAAATCTACTTAAATAAAACAGAAACGAAATGTGGCGTGAACACCTTCAATTTTATCTCGCTCCGTTGTTCTAATTATTGGTTTTTTCTTCGCTCACTACTTAAATAAGTTGCACCCCTTCCAAAAAACAAGATACAACGTCCAGATAAAATAATTGCCAGACCTGAATATATTTCCCTTTCCACGAACCTTAATTACCCGGTTTATATAGGTATCTTAAATGTGTTTCCAATTGGACGTCAGCAAAGATGGCACTCCACTTTGGTACAAATGGAAAACAAAACGATGATAATTTATACCTACAAAATCAGAATTTGTAAATAGATTCACTGTAATGCCTGGTTTTAAAGCTAACTTAAGCTCAAGGTAGCACCCCACTATGTGAAAATCAAATTTCAATCAACACAACTAAATTACCTTGAATTAAGCACTACAGGGTGGTCCGTAATGAATGCGACAAAAAGTAACTGTGGATTCTACACGCGAAAATAATACGATTTAGCTAAACTTGTTCAAATAAAATGTTACTCGTTTTCGGTATACAGGGCGTCAAAGTTTATTTTTTGCATTTTATTTTATTTGATAATTTCTAAAGTTAATGTTGGAATTGGCCGAAAATTTGGATAATGGGGTTTTTGATAGAGCGAAATCGGAATTTAGACTTACTTTTATGCTGGCTCACAGGGGGCGCTACAATCGGGACATTTCTGAGCTATTTTCTATCAGAACTTTTTCGCACGATGTTATATCGCAATTTGGATGGCAAATATCGATAGATCAGTCGATTCTAAGTAGAAAAGGTATACTTCTTTGATACCGATATTCCTAACCAATTTCGAGATATTCGCACTTTAATTATGCAATGCTTAGGAACCAATCTTTCAAATTTTCGGTCCAGGGGTCTAGTAGGCTGCAATTTGATGCCACCTGTCCCAGATCTCAATCCCTGGATTTTTACTTTTGGGGGCATTTAAAGGAGCTGGTCTACAAAGAAGAAACTGCAACGCGCGATGAACTACTTCAAAAAATTCGTGATGGAGTTAACGCAATAAGAAACATGAATAATAATATTGTATTTAGAGTAAGACGATATCTAAATAAGGCAATTCAAAAATGCATTGAGCAAAATGGCGGGCATTTTGAACAGTATTTAAAATAGTTTAACTGAATAATTAAAACCAGGATTTCAAAATAAATAATTTTTGACTAATTTATCCCTTTGCATTGCATAATTAAAGTGCGAATATCTCGAAATTGGTTAGGAATATCGGTATCAAAAAAGTATACCTTTTCTACTTAGAATCGACTGATCTATCGATATTTGCCATCCAAATTGCGATATAACATCGTGCGAAAAAGTTCTGATAGAAAATAGCTCAGAAATGTCCCGATTGTAGCGCCCCTGTGAGCCAGCATAAAAGTAAGTCTAAATTCCGATTTCGCTCTATCAAAAACCCCATTATCCAAATTTTCGGCCAATTCCAACATTAACTTTAGAAATTATCGAATAAAATAAAATGCGAAAAATAAACTTTGACGCCCTGTATATCGAAAACGAGCAACATTTTATTTGAACAAGTTTTGCTAAATCGCATTATTTTCGCGTGTAGAATCCACAGTTACTTTTTGTCGCATTCATTACGGACCACCCTGTATAGAGGGGGTAGTAGAGGGGGCTGGTGGGTTGCGCGTTTTAATTTGAAACTGGCATTTATTTATCTAACCTGGAAACCTGGCGGAAGGGCGTCTACCCGTCAAAGAAAAAGGAAACGGGAGAAGGAGGGAGGAGAGAAAAGGAGGGGAGGGGGGAAAACGGGAGATTTTTTTGAGGGGCAAACGGACAGAAAAAACAAAAAAAAAAAATTAGAAACCGCGAGAGAGGCGCGAGGGGGGGGGGAAAAGGAGAGAGACGAGAGGTAAGAGAATGAGGGGAGGAGAAAAGGAGGATTGATGGGGGGTGAGGGGGGGGGCGGGGGGGACCCCCCCATAAGGAAAACGGAGAAAAGAAAAAAGCGAGAAGAAGAGGGGAAAAACGAGGGAGGAGGAAAGCGCAGACAATTTAAAATAATAAAAATTTTGAAAAAGCCCCAAAAAAAGAAAAGGGAGAAGAAACAAAAAAAAAAAACAAGAAGAGAGGAAGCGCACGCACGCAACCGAAGGAAGGGAAAACAAAAAAAAACCAAAAGGAAAAAACCACACAGAAAAAGAAGAGAGAAACCAAAAACAGGCCAAGCCAACCCCCCCAGAGGCGGAAGAGCGGGCGGGCGGACCCCCCCCCGGCGGCCCCCCCCCCACCCACCCCAACACGCCGGGAGCCCCACCGGGCGGCCCTATGGAGAACTAATCGTATTTAAATTTTGAAAATTTGTGGTTATATATTATTCATACTGATCTTTAATTGTAAATTATTTTCGCTTATATTGCACTGCCGGTTGCGCCGGAGGTCGACATCAACTTCTTTATCTTAAATAGAATGATATTTTTATGATAATTTTGTATTTAGCTCCTTACTTCAAACAACTTTTGTTAAGGTTTGTAAAATGTACTTATCATAGTTTTTGAAATATCGTGAAATTTTTAAAAATATTGGTTTGTAGGATATTTTTAAAAATTTATATTTTTAAACTTTATTAAGATAAACAAATTATATTTTGGTTTCCTAATAACAGAATCTTTGTTTATTCATTACTGTGATCAATATATGTTCAGTGTATTAAGGACGTCCACCATTGATTATCAAAGTAAGTCAACTTCAAATGGCAACAAGTCAATTTTTTGTGATCGATTGATATAAGCGTTACCTGTACTCATCTCATACGGTTTAGAAGTTATTACATATTTTTATAAAATTTATATTTAATTTTTGTTCTAAGTGTAAAATTCAACAAAAACATTAAACAATCGCAATAATGGAATTATACCTCCACATACTTTTTATTTTCAGCATTGTAGGTCAGTTCTTATAACCCTGGCAACAAATTACCTCAAAGTGCCGTTAGGGGCGGAAATTTTTATTCTAACTCAAAAAATTCAGCAAAACATTAAACAATCGCCACAATGGGATTGTATCTCTGCAGATTTTTTATATGTTGGCCCTGGTAGTCTCTTTCATTACAACCCACAACGTAAACCACCCTAAATTGGCGCCAAGGCGGTAAATTAAGTTCAAATATGTAGTAAAAAAATTTTACCACCTTGTCTCTGATATTATTTGAACCACTTCACCCAACAATTTGACAACAATTCATCAGGTAAAAAAATTGATTATTAACTAATTATTATACAAATTAGTGCTTAATTCAGACATTTAGTTGTGTTGTTTGAAATTGATTTTAACATAGTAGGGGGGCTTGAGCACGTTAGCACCCCACTTTAAAAATCTACGGGTACAAATTCTAGTTTTTGGGTAAAAATTAGTGCTAAATTATCACCACAAACTTTATCGACGTTCAAAATTGATTTAAGATCATGAAAAAGTGTCTTTTGGTGCAAGATGTTAAAAAAGATTAAAGGGTTAAAATACCGATAAATTAATTATATTAGAGTATGGAAGACACTGCTCAACCAAGAAACGCAAAAAAAAATTACAGAATTACCAGAACTGGAGGAAAAGAAACTAAAGTAAAAAACAAATAAAAGACATATAAATACTTAAGAACACCAGCAAACATACGAAATACGAAACAAAGGGTGAGTACGCTCAATTCCTTCAATTCTTCTTTGTGTAGCCTCTATAGCATCCCGTTTTGCCTCCTCCTTTCTTTCTCCTGATCAGCCCTAAGCTTATCTCCAAGAAAGCTTCATCCTGATGCGCACGGCGATCTGTTAACACTAGCCTCGAATCTCTACTCTAAAATTAAAAGCTTAAAAGTGTTCAAACACAAGCGCAACAATCACCGAGATCGGTCCTCGCTGAATAAGATTAATTTAAATTCAGTGACAACCGTAGCCAGCCTCTGCAGCAGAACGTTAAGAGATCACAATAGCCTTCCATACGACTGACGATCACATCCGATTATCTTTAACACCGACAACAGCTAAATAGGGGTAATGACCTGGTCGAAATAATTGACAAACTTTATAACCTTCACCCGATTTTGATGAACAGCCCCAGAATAGAAATTGCATAATGCCATGTAATCACATCGGGTTAGAAAGTTTATCTTAAATAAACAAAGACATTTGAAGAAATACACACCAATTAAATAAATACCTGCAAAATAGTCCAGTGTCAACGGCATTTACTGGTTATAAAATAAATAAGAAGAAACTTAAGTTCGTGTTTGCATCGTTTTAAAAACTGGGAATAAGTACCTCCTGGTAGAAAACTGATGTACATCCGAATATTTTTCTTCATATAATCTAATGAACTGTAGTACATCTTCTAAAGGATTCGTTATAACTATAAACAATTAAATATAACAAAATTAATGTTCCTATTCAT
>JALBCR010002882.1:0-148025 GCA_030710515.1 Abscondita cerata
TCATTGTACTTCGTTCAGTTACGTATTGCTATTTGGCGAACAGATGAAACTAATATAACACCTTTATTTTTCTTAAATCTTAATCACAAAAGATAGCATTGTTATGTTATCAGTGTGCCCATATAACGATGATTATACATCCTTTTCTTTTCGAAGAAACTATGGTGGAATTTTCTTCATGTTTTTGTTAAAAAATGCGTACATAGGTCAGTTCTCTATAGAAGAAAACCAATTATCGGCAGTTATGTTTTGAATTGTACCTAAAATTGGATTTGCAACCTTAAGTGCAGCTTAAGTTGGCTTAGAGAATTTAAGATCGTCGGGTAAACCATATCAATCCGAACCTTTGTTACTGTAAATATAGGCGTGCAATCCACTTTTTTTATTCGTTAGGGTAATTATTTTTAATCCATACTTGTAGGGTTTTTGAGGCGTGTACATTTCGAATTTTGAAAGATCTCTTAAATGATACACAAGCACAAAAACCTATTGTATATAAATTTTGGAAATTACATATTAATGTATTCAAAATTTCACAAATTGGTACAAGAGCCTTCTGATTTCTACGTTAAACTTTGGTTATAGGATCGCCAACCTGAAAGCTGAAAGAATGACTGAAAATTGGTTGGCATTGAAAAGCATCTGAATATGTCATTCTACAATATCGAGGTACCTTAACCACTTGTGATTTTTACCATAGAAATAATTTGTACAAGAAGGGGATTCTAGTTCTTCAGATTTTCATCTTCAGTAATTTTATGCATAATATCTGGAACTGTTTCAACTTGGGATTCTACGTCACTTGTTTTAGCTCTAATCTCCTCTAGCCATTTTAACAAAGTTTCTTCGTAATATAAGTTTTGCGACACCTAGTGTCGACTCGTGTTAGCGGTCCACATTTTTCGTACTTACTCATTATTGCAACCTAAATAAAACCTCCAAATCGATTTGATATTACCGCAACAATTCTCGCTTATATACAGATCTGACGCCTTTTTGACCCCTAGGAATTTCTAAAGCGGAATAAAGATACTAATCCCAATAGAAAATATTCTTATACTCATTTGGAAGTTTTTAATTTAAAAAAGAAAATACAAATAAAATATCGTCTTGGGGAGGATGCGAACCGACAAGTCTAGGGACTTTTGTAATTTGACTTGGTTACTTGGTTCGGTTCAATATTGAAAAATTAAACGTGTCAAAATGCCTCAAACTTAATAAACAATAAACAATTTCGTTGCCATAGTAACAAAGTCAAATTACAAAGTCCTTAGACTCGTCGGTTTGAATCCTCCCCGAAATAATATTTTATTGTTTTTTCCTTATTAAATTAAAAACTTACAAATTAGTTTAAGAATATTTTTTAATATACATTTTACTACTTCATTATAATTAACATAAATGGTTTATACCAGATGTCCCAAAAAGTGTTTACATGGGATTTAAATATTAACATGTAAAATCCTATGGCCAATGTTAAATGAAAAGCACTGTATAGATTTATTGACCATATTAATTGAGTGGGTGTACAAAATTTGTATGGAACATACGATTTCGTCAAGCGGCACTTTCCTTCTTTTCCAAGGAATTTCAATAAAAACGACGAAAAGAACAAAAAAATGGGTATTTTATTCTAGAATGTAAATAAACACATAAATATAGTAAACATTTAGCAATTTTATTTTGAAATTTGTTTATTTGCGAAGGCAGTCAATGTATTTTCACATACCTTACACTTTTTTGTCTATAAGTGTAAATTATTGCAAGTAAAGGAAACGTCAATTTAAACTTCTGAATCAGAAATAAAAGTCATATCATCGGAGAAATCACCATTCACTCGAATTATGATTTTGTCACAAACGTTGTCCGTTATGTTTCTTATTTATGTAGTCCCTTTCAACCAACTTCTCAGCGTTCCATCTTTACGAATACGGAGTGAAGCATGCGTGTAGGTATGTACGAACAACGTAAAATACACATTTCACGTCGTTTCATTATTATCTTAAGATCAGATGTTTTCTTTCCCGAAATACAGTGGAAGTACGGGTAAAGCCTTAGACTAATTATAAATACCTATAAACAAGTAACGTGCACCTTTGTTTTGAAGTCGCCATGATAGAAAGAGAGATGCAAGGACGGAGCTATCATTGTCACGTGACTAGTGGAAAAATAACAAAAAATATTTCAATTCAGAATATGAGAAGGTTAAATTCATTCTCCGGCCTATCACTGTTAACCTAAAATACATGTTAATTATCACTGTTAACCTATAAAATACATGACACATTTTGTATCTCTTCCACTTCCACTTACAAATTATTACTCGTCACATGATACTTGTCCTTCAGTGCTCTCTTTCTAGTATTCCGGCTTCATTTTTCGGTATAAAGCGAATGTAGCGTTACACGTCTAGGTACTTATATTTAGTCTGAGGGTAAAATGGGGTACCTGATTTTCTTTAAACTAATGGTGCCATCTGTTTGCAGGAGTAGTTAATTACTGGACCAATTGCAGAAGTTTTTTTATCGGGAGTATCTATCCACGAACTTTATGTGGAGAAGTTTGTTTTGTTGTGTCAAGGTTGCACTTTCTTTTGACATTTAACTGAATGTAAGTAGTACTATATTCGTTTAATGCATAATCGTTTTGTACCGATGAAAACTGTATGCATTGAACATAATCTTCCCGTTAATTTCTACAAAAAATTACATAAAAAAACACTTAACCTATAAAACTACTGTTTGGGTAAAAAGAGGTACCTAGAGATAGGGTAAAATGGGGTAGAAAAAGGTAAAAGAGGAAAACGGAAACTCGTCAAAAGTAACAATCGTCAATCAAAACAAACTAAAAGTTTTGAAAACCCGAAGGAAGAGAACTTGATTTGGGCAGTGATGTTAGTGATACCTAGTGTCTGTATTGTGGGTACTTTTATTGAACTTTATCCGAAGAGTCGATTATTTGTTTCAGTTGCCGTAAATGGCACATGTTACCTGCGCCTGTATGGATGATGAGGACTACCAAGTAGTTCTTATTTGTGAACTTTGCCGTTAATGTATTTAGTTTAGAGGTAGTCCCCCTTTTTGCACTATTCGACGGGCAAAACGGGGCAACATCCATTTTATTGTTTGTCTTTATTTTTTTCAGTTACCAATATATTTTTATTAATTAACATTTTTGTATTATGTAGTTTAGACTTCAATAAGTACTCCAAACCTTAAGTACTTCATTTTGCTCGTATTTCCCTTACAATAGTTTTCTTATCTTTAATTTAAACCAAATATTCGTACTTTTAAATAAGTTGAAATTATTTTACACAATTTTGCGGGTACTTTCAAAGCGTTTGCTTGCTTACCAATGTGCGTGGAGGGATTCGCGAGTTTCACAAAATCACAAAAGAATCTGCGAGTGGAGCTATAGACTTACAGGTGTATGTCTAACCTAAGATTTGTCACATGGACGTAGTCAATTGGATTCCTAGTCCGTGATTACAGGTTAAAGTTGTTGTTGCACACAACATGTTTTTATCCAATATTTATCGTTTTTAAGTATCTTGTATGACGTTTTTAGATTCGCCAAAACCACAAAATAATGGGCCCGACTTTTTCTTTAAGAAACAAAGTGTTATATTTCTACGATTTGGATGAAGTGTTTGGAATCTGTCTCTTCTATCAGAAAAATTACTTATGCGATTATCGACGAATTGTCAGATTTTTATCAGTTCTTTATTAGCAAATTTAATTAACTCAAAAATCCACTGCCAGTGAACATTTGGGAAATCAAAAAGTGAATTGTTGGATCTGGAACTTTAACTATATCCAAGGTAGACATATATAAAACATTTTGAAATTTGACGACTTCGAATGAAGCATTTAATAGCTTTCACTTTTTCTTAAGTTGTGAATATCATTTTTCTAAATCTTTTAGATTTTTCCTACTACTAATATTAAAAAAAAATGTCTTAATCTTCACGTCAGATATAGAATTTTGTGGATATAGCTAAAGTCCAAAACCATTAATCTTTGACGTTAACTTAATCGATAACTAATTGAATTGTTCTTCGTTGAGGATGGGCACCAAAAAACCACTATGACGTTTTTTCAGGCAACGTTTCGTGCAACGAATGTGCACTTCTTCAGGCCTTTAAAACAAATAAATGGTCCGCCATGTGTTTTTTTGGTGCCCCTCCTCAACGAAGAACAATTCAATTAGTGATCATTTATAGGAGGAAATATTTACCTTTCATTAATCGATAACACAGGGTGTTCTAAATTCAGAAACCATCATGTCAACTAAAATCATTCATAAGTTGCTTATTTCAAATAGAACACCTATATTTCATAATGTTTTCTGAAGCATTTTTTTATGCAAATTAGTTTGGTATTAGCATTTTCTATATCTAACTCAAACCGTTTTAGAAATATTTATTATTTGTACAATTATTATTTTACTGCAATAAATTAACTTAAAAGTAGGACGTGGCCGTTTGGTTGTCAAGGATTGTTTATTTATATACATATTGTCAAAAATAACAGATATGTAAATAAACAAAGCAAACGGCCTACTTAATTTAATTTTTTCCAGTAAAACAATAATTATACAAATACTACATATTTCTAAAACTTTTTGAGTTAGCTATAGGGGATGCTAATAACAAACGAATTTGCATAAAAAATACATAAAAAAATACAAGGTGTTCTATGCTGCGCGACAAAAGTCTGGGTTCACTAAAAATTTTTCAATTTTATGATGTTATGTTATCGTGTGCAAAAATCATCGCACATATTGAAGAGTGACACAGTCAAAGAGCTGCACGATGTAGGTATCGGGTTTCCCAAAATGGAGTTCGAAGAATTTGGCAAAGGTAGGAAACATATGGTCTATTATCTACACCAATATCGGAAAGACCAAGGAAAACTACTGCTCGAGACGACATATTTATGTTGTTACAATGTTTAAGAAATCGGGTTGCAACGGCAACAATTGCCGCCAGTGAACTGGCTGGTACCAGAAATGTACAAATATCGGCACGTACAAGTTCAACGAAGACTTAAAGAAAATAGCCCGAAGTCTTACAAGGCTGCTACGCGTCCAAAACTTACAAGACGTCATAAACAAAATAGGTTAATTTTTCCATGTGGCACGTGTTATGAACAGATGAATCCTACTTTACCTTTGGTGCTCCAGATGGGCGTGTTTGGGTATGAAGAAGAACGGGAGAACGGTGTTCTGTTTGTGCTATATCCCCATATTGGTATGAATATTTATTTCTATTATTTTCAATACATTTTTATTAAAGTCATGGGTCTGTATATTACCGGAAATTAAATTTAATATCTATTTTGAATTAAAAAGTTATTTTTTGTTCACTATGTCATATTTTCAATCAAACAGGCAAGTGAACTCAAGCTTTTGTCCCGCACTATATTCAAAATAAGCAACTTATAAATGGTTTTAATTAGGCATGTTGGTTTCTGAGTTTACAACATCCTGTAGGAGTTATCAATTAAGTTAACGTCAAGGATTAATTTGAAAAACCTGTTGTTTATTGGTTACAGTTTTAACACAGTAACTGTGTTAATAATAATAATAATAATTATTATTATAATAATATTTATCGCCAACCGTCAGTAAAGCCGTCAATTATCAGATTGATTTCCGGAAGTAAACAAACAGTTTACCTTATCCTATACCAATAATGTACTTTATCTGCCTCGCGGCAGGTAAAGTGACATATGAGTCTGGTAAAGTGACATATGCGTCAGGTAAAGTGACATATGCGTCAGGTAAAGTATTTTGACTTTGACATTATTCGAAAATTATTATCTGTCAGTGTCACGCTTCTCCCTATTACGGCTCGATAATAGTTTTCTTGTAATTTATTCATAACAAATTATGGAAGATATTCAGTTTACTTCGTCTCAATAAAATGCAATTAAATATACCTCAGTTTCTTATATTCCGAATTCTAAACAGTTTGCGATAAAATTTTGTATGCACCACGTCAGTAAGTGTCTTTATCGGACTCGCCTGTTATTCGCCTCGCTCGCTTCTCTCGCTCGTCTCATAATTTCAGACTCGTCCGATAAAGAATCACTTTACTGCCTTGGTACATAAATAACTATTATTTGTACTTTACGTTTGACAGATTGTTTGTACACGTCAAATATAATAAATATTACATGAATAGATAGAATATACATTTAGATATACACCACACCAACAGACAATGAATACATATTCCATTAAGTTTTCAAAGTCGTTAAGAAAAAAATTGTTAATTCTGTAAAACGCTTTTTTTAATAATGCAGCCTTAATTACTATCTTCAATTGATCAGCAGGTAAGGTTTTAACTGTTAGCGGTACGTGATTAAACATTTTAGGCCCATAGTAATTAAAACAGCATCTATTGTATGATGGTATAGGATAATTTATGTTTATATTTTCTTTACTTTTACTTTTAATATAATAAATGTAAGGACACGGACAAGTAAGTAAGTTAAACTGAATAAATTTGTTTTTCACGTCCGCTTGAAAGCTTGTATATTAGTCATAATACGAATTACTTTTCTTTGTAATCTAAATACTCTCGCCGCATTTGATGCTTGACCCCATTATATCAAACCGTATAAAAGAGGTGACACGAAAAGACCGTAGGATGATGTTAATAGTACCGGGTGACCCAATAAGACTGTTCCTCGGCCATATCTCGGGAACCGTTCGTCGTATGACTTTGGTGTAAAAAAATATTAGGTAAATCGGCCATGAAGAATCGCAGGAAAATATTTTCAAGTTTTAAAAATGTCCACCAGAGGGCGTAACTGCCATCTTAAATTTTTAAATTGCATTTTCTATAAATTTCGCATAATAAACAAAAATTTTTTCACATTTGTAAAGAGAACCAGTTTATCTATCATTTTCGTAAAAACAAAAGTTCAGTTATTTCAAAAACAAAGATGGCGGGGGTGTTCAATTGTTTTTGCAATAACCTGCTTTAACTTCTTAACGGTTTGACCGATTTTAACAAATTTGGTATCGTTGAAAAGAGCATTCCTTAAGCAATAAGAATCAAATATAGTTAATTTAGTTGAATCCTTCTCCGCCAGGGGGCTAGTTTTGACACCATGACCCAAATTAAAAAAACAAAAAATCAAATGGAATGATATGACTTTTTCTTTATGATAAAGTAGCCAAATAACATCCAAATAGGCCAGTAAAAACCATTTTTCAAAATCTCGTTCCTAACCTCAAATATTGGGAAAATGAGAATAATGGATGTTTGAAGATCGAGGACCGCGCGGTAAATTTTCTAAAACTATTAAAAATTTAGCACAAAATGAATAAGATGTTAAAGAGACAATTGTGAGTCTAAATAGAATTCATTTAGGTATTATTTAAAAAATATATATCATCAGAACATTCATGTTGCTCCAAAGGGACTAAACGCATTTTGAACTTATTGTCACTTTAATATTACTCTCGTAATTCTAACCTTTAATTTAAAAAGTAAGCCTAAAAACCTAAATAGGTATACTATATCCGAATTCGAATATGTTAGACCATCTATTTTGGAACCATTTACAAAGATTTTAGTAGGTATAATATAGTTACTTTACGGAATTCTTTTTATGAAATGGTCTGTGGTTCTAAAAAGAACCGTTTTTTAATAAAACCCATAAAAGGAAAAAAAAGGGATCTAATGGCGACCCAGGTGTTCAAAATGGCCTCCGTTATTTTGGATGCACATCTGAAGACGCTGATGTGTTGAAAGAACAGCATTCTCAATTTCAGCTCTTGGGATGTTCAAGATGGCATTCCTGATTCTTGCAATCATATCCTCGCGGGAAGTTGGCCTTGTTGCTAAGACTATATCCTTAATTCTTCCCCAGAGATAAAAATCAAGGCAGGTTAAATCGGGGAGACCTTGAAATATTTAATAAGTTTTAATATGTGCGCAATTATAAACAGAATCATTCCAAAATGCAACATCCAAAGATTCTTGTGTTAAATACTGAAGCAATTTTACGGCGAATAACATTACAAAAACTTGCCTTGGAGGCCAAGGGAACAGGCTTCCTCTTCCGATCCAACGGTCAGGGAAGGTGGCATCTAAATACTGGCGAACAGCAAGGGCATAATGGGCGGGACAACCATCATGCTGGAAAAACATATTTTGGCGGACGTCCAGCGGAATATCATCCATTAAAATTGGAAGAACATTTTCTAAGAAATGTAGGTATGTTCGACCATTTAATGCTCCGTCCAAAATAAACGGACCAACAACCCGCCCTCCAATTATCCCTCACCAAACATTTACACTATATGCTGGACTTCTCCAAACCAGCGCGGATTATTTCGGGCCCAAAAGTGCGCATTATGTAAGTTCAATTGCCCATTACTACCGAAAGTGGCTTTGTCAGTCCACAACACATTTGACAGAAATTGAGGATTTTCTGCTACCATGTTTAATAGCCAGTGGCAAAAATCTATCCTTCGGTCGAAATCCGGAGGAGTAAGGCCTTGGTGTAAGTTGATATGGTAGGGGTGTAGCCTAAAATAGCAAAAAATGTAAAAAAAAACATGGGGGTTTATAATTTGAGTGTAAAATAGATTAAACTTTATAAAAGAGGTATACCTCTTACATACCTCTGGGTTTGAATAATGCGATGAACCGTACTTTGAGGAATACCCAAGTCTCGAGAAATTTCTCTAGTACTAATTTGGGGATTGATTTCTATAGATGCCAGGATATTAATAACATTTTGTTCGTTATTTTGCCTATTTCTCCGATTCATGACAGGTCTACGGATGCTACCCGTTGTTAACAGGCGCTGGGCTAAACGCACAAACACGCGGCGATGGTATCGCGGTCGATTCGGATAGCGCAAATAGAAGGTGCGAGCAGCGATAATCCCATTTTGAAAACATTCAAAATAGATCGCCAGCATATTAAATGCTTCTTGGTTAGAAATCGGCATTTTAAAAAAGATTACAAATTCAAAAAACTGCACTTTCTGAATGTAAACACAACAAAATAATTTACAAAATTACGACTGTCATTTTATAATGCATCGTGTTCCATTTGTTTAATTTTCCAAGGCCTAAAGTGTAGGGTGCTTTTACTTTACTTTAAAACCAAGCCAAGACTTACCTTGTTTTTCATTATTGCGATTAA
This sequence comes from Abscondita cerata, assembly GCA_030710515.1. Lineage (NCBI taxonomy): Eukaryota > Metazoa > Arthropoda > Insecta > Coleoptera > Lampyridae > Abscondita > Abscondita cerata. The sequence goes on from JALBCR010002882.1 coordinate 9,173, forward strand.
AAAGTTATACCTTATACTTTTTAATTTTCAAATATATTATATTTTTGGCAAAGATGAACTGAACTACCTACCTATCTTTCTTTTTTCCAAGACCACACCATATTGCAAAAAAACAGCTTAAAACTTTACGCAAAGTACTAGATTTGGGGCATCAAATTTTACAAAGAAAAATGGTTCCAAAATATATGGTCTAACATATTCGAATTCGGATATAGTATACCTATTTAGGTTTTAGGCTTACTTTTTAAATTAAAGGTTAGAATTACGAGAGTAATATTAAAGTTAAAAAATGCGTTTAGTCCCTTTGGAGCAACATGAATGTTCTGATGATATATATTTTTATAAATAATACCTGAATGAATTATATTTAGACTCATCATTTTCTCTTTAACATCTTATTCATTTTTTCAAACATCCATTATTCTCATTTTCCCAATATTTGAGGTTAGGAACGAGATTTTGAAAAATGGTTTTACTGGCCTATTTGGATGTTATTTGGCTACTTTATCATAAAGAAAAGTCATATCATTCCATTTGATTTTTTGATTTTTTTTAATTTGGGTCATGGTGTCAAAACTAGCCCCCTAGCGGAGAAGGATTCAACTAAATTTACTATATTTTGGTTGATTCTTATTGCTTAAGGAATGCTTTTTCAACAATACCAAATTTGTTAAAATCGGTCAAACCGTTAAGAAGTTAAAGCAGGTTAAAAACAATTGAACACCCCCGTCATCTTTGTTTTTGAAATAACTGAACTTTTGTTTTTACGAAAATGATAAACTGGTTCTCTTTACAAATGTGAAAAAAAAAATTTTTTGTTTATTATGCGAAATTTATAGAAAATGAAATTTAAAAATTTAAGATAGCAGTTACGCCCTCTGGTGTTCATGTTTAAAACTTGAAAATATTTTCCTGCGATTCTTCATGGCCGATTTACCTAATATTTTTTAACACAAAAGTCATACGACGAACGGTTCTCGAGATATGGCCGAGGAACAGTCTTATTGGGTCACCTGGTACATCTAGGGGTACGAGTTTTGCTAATTAGCAAATATATGCTTGTTTAATTTAATTTTGCCGCTTAAACGTCGATACGTTTTGTCCATTGCAATTTTGAATCAAAATAGATTCCCAAATATTTAACATGTGATGGGTATATCTGCAAGTCTGTGAGTAAAAATCATTTTCACTGTCTTGGTTTCATTTAGTATTAATTTATTACTATTAAACCATTCAAATATCTGATGTAATTTGCTGTAAGTATCGTTGTGTCTATCGGTAAATAATATTACTTTGTTTTTGTTTTTATTCACATAATTAGTAATATCATTTATGTATAATAAAAAAAGTGTCGGGCTAAGAACCGACCCTTGAGGTACACCAATTCTTAAAATTTCCATTTTGGAGGAGATATTTATGGAAACTGTGTATTGTCTTCTATTATGCAAATCACTATCGCTTAGATTACAACTAGTTGTGTTGAAATTGCACTTTTTTTTGTATCCGTATCAATGTATTCCGTATCAATGAATGTAGTAAATTTGACGTCCGTACTAATATTATTGTTAATAAATTCCCAATTAGTCTTTTCTAAATGACCATAGAAAGTAAGCATATTAATAGGATGATACTGCCGTTTGGTAATTTTTTCACTTAAACATTTTTTATGTTTACATTCAATACCTATTACCATTGATTATAAAGTTTAGAAAGGTACGCAAGCCTTAATATTTTTTCGTAACTACATCTCCCACAAGCAACGGATGTCCGTTCACCCTCAATCCCCAAACTGTTAATTTGTAAACTTCTGCCACGAACGGTGAATACTGTAACCATTGATTCTGTTAGTGCATCTCATAAATGCAACATCAGTGTCTACATTCAAGAATGATTCAAGAATTAAACTCAGCAGTTTCCAAAGCCGTTCGTTATCGCAAAACAAGTAACTTCAACGTGCACAATAAAAAATAGAAAATGTGCACTCAACTAATTTAACTTACTACGACTTTATCCCAGTGCATCATAATAATTGGATTTGCGAATTGTTTTTAAATTTTGTTTCAAACTTCAATAAAATGGTTGGTTATAAATAAAACCACAATTTAATTTGTATGAAATAAAATTTATTTGCTTCAACACAAGTTCTATAACATCATATGATACGTTATCATAAAAACGACGTTGTTTTTAAGTAAATTGAAGTTCAAAGAAAATTTGAAAATCGCTATTTTTGAAAATCCACTAGTTTTGAGGGATCATATATCGAAGTGTAATAATGAAACAATAAAAATTTTATATTATTCTTAAAATTTTGGATCAAACTAAACAAAAACATTAATAAAACAAACTTATTTCAAAATTTGTTAAATCTGCAGCACATTGAAAATAGGTTAAATTTTATGAAACTACCCGAAAACTAGTTACAATCTTCTCCTGAACGATCTAAACTTTTGTATTTTTTCCTTTTCAAAAATAGGAATTTTAATAAGTAAAATGCGACCAAGTTGAGGTCAATCGGTTAAATACCTACAATCAGAAAATTCAATTAAATGAAATACAACTTATGATAAAAACATCATTTTTATGTTTTTCCACATAATTGTGGTTATTATTTACATAAACAATTTATTTGCTTCGGACCTAGTTGGAAAAGATGAATTTGCTGAGTTTTTTTTTAGAATCTAGAAGAACGTTCTCGGTTGAAATACGCTTCGCAAGTTGATTCTAAGAAGAAAAAAATAACATAAAAAGTTGTTAAAGGACTTTTCAATTTTCTTAGAAACCTTTTTGATCGCTATATGCGTACGCTGCATGAACACATAAGCATAATATTTATCTCATCAATTTGAAATTAAAAGAAAACCCTAACGGGTAAATAAAAATAATAATAGTAATTTGCTTACCTTCTTTATCGAATTTTACAGGCACTGATTTTACACTTAATAATTTACGTTCACTGTTTATAATAATTTTGGAGGGTAAAAAAGTTTTTTACATATTAACTTATTTCCTAAAGTGTCAATATCAACAACCGCAATACAAATTTTTCCACAATTTGTTTTGCTACTCCCTTGTATGCTTTACATTTTTTGTGGGAAATTTAAAAAAAGAACATATGTCTACGGCGTCTACGCTGTTCTTTTTATTATTTGTGCAACTGAGGTTTTCATATTTACTAATTGTCACAAAAATTACGGTAACTAATTTTATAATCAATGCAGTATCTTCGAACCTCAAACCACTTTCATATACTGTGCAAGAAACGCGCATCGAGACAGGTACGGTGGAACTGACATAAAAATAAAGGAAGGGGAAACTGAGAAATCTTGTCGCATTTGGACGGTAGAGTCATCTATGTTTCATCGAAGTTTTTGTGTCGTATGTCGTCCATATAGGATGCGCATCTTTCCGAAGTTTATAATCAATGGTATAACTAAAGCTCTGTGATCAGATAAACTGGGGTCAAAAACAACAATTTCGTAGTTGTTAACAGAATTAACTATAATGTTGTCAATACAATTATTAAGTATTTGATAGTTAATATAAATGAATACGAATTTATTAGATTTGTTACTTAGCACAAGAACTGTCATAAAATTTTATATTAAAATCGCCAAAAATCAGTCAAATAATTACAATGAGCAAGTACATTATTTATTATATTTAAAAAGACATCAAAATCACCGTTTGGTGAACGATAGACCGTTATAATTAATATACAATTTTTCTTTGATTTAGCCGCAGTACGCTCACAATGAAGCTCAACAGACATGTTAATTATAGATATACAATCTAAAGCGTTTTTACAAAGAATCATAACTCTACATCGATGAGTGTCAGGTTTCGAATAATAAGACGCAACTTCGTAATTGTCAACAACAATATTTTCGACTTCGTTTGAAAGTAAAAAATGTTCGCATCATATACAGGGTGATTCATAACTATTGGGACATAGGCTAAGAGCAGGTTATTTAGGCTAAAATATGATCATAGGACCCAATATTCCTTAATAAACTATTGCTGATACAGAGCGTTAAATTAAATTTTTTTTTGTTTTTTGTTAATAAAATCACTGTAAATTTATCAATTCTTATCAAAATCGGCTGAGAGGCATAACTTTAGACCAAGAACATTATTTTATGTACTATTTTACAATTTGTTGTAGGGGGCGCCACGTGAATGATTCCTGATAATGAAATCGACTGGTAACTTTTTTTTGAGAAAACTTTTTAGTGATTTTGATTACAGAATATGACGTAGACATCATTTCTACACAATATTGGTACTCTTGTTTAAATACGATAAATAATTCAAATATTACTTCATTTATTAAGGGTACGTTTTAGACAGTAAGATAATTATGCTATTCTGTAGATTTTGATAAAAATTAATAAATTTACAGTGAAATTATTAACAAAAATTGAGAGAACAATTTTTTATCTAACGCTTTGTATCTCTTTCCACAGCAACATTTTATTAAAGCATATTGTGTCTTATGGTCATATTTTGGTTTAAATAACAAGCCCTTAGCTTATGTCCCAATGGTTATGAATCACCCTGTCTATTTTAAGAATCACTGACAAAATGATTAAATTCCAACAATTTAGAAATTTAGAATTGATTGAATATTTAATTGAAGTACATAGAATTTTTGGTTTTACGGTTCACCTATTATAAACTTAGTTAAATGTTGGTTGCATCTTATTTTTTTTTCGGAATAAAAAACGACGTCCACAAGACTATAACTAGGCCATATTGCTAGGTTGATTGCTTTTTCAAAATTTTCTTCATAAATAAAGACTTTGAACGATGAATATATTTCAGGATTCAAAGATTTTAATCCTTCACACCTAAGTCAGAGGAAGTCACCCATCAAAATTTTTTTAGGTCGTCTTCTTTAGAATTTAGAGTTAATATACTGATATGAAGAGCAACGGTACCCCTGTTATTGGGATTTCCAGGTTACAAGTATTGGTTGAGCTCTTAGCAATAATTCCGTCTAATCTGTTTCGCCTTTTGCTACTAACTGTAATTCAATCACTTTTTTCTGTTGATTCGGAATTAGAAGAATCTTTCAGAACTGTAGCTTCGGTACACTTATTTTGTTGATCAAGTTGAGCTTCACTTTGGTGCACTTGATCTGTTGTAATAATTTTTTCCGGTGAAATAGTTTTATTTCTCGTACTACTATTTCTGGTTTTATTTTGATTTTTATTTGTTTTAACCTTTGACAGATTCGTTGCGTTTGTAATACTTGGATCAAGATTACAACTTTGAACAAGTTTTGTCGTATTATTTTGCGAATAGATTTTTGTTATTAGATTCGGTGTTAACCTTTGACACATTCGTCGCGTTTGTATCACTTGGGTCTAGATTACAACTTTGAACAAGTTTTGTCGGATAATTTGCAAATAGACTTTTGTTATTAGGTACAGTATTATTTTCTAGGAATTTTCCATTTAAAATAGCAATTTGTTTTTTAAATGGTCAATTAAATTATCTTTTGCTTAACTATATGTTTGACTAAACTTACATCAATTTTGTTTCAGCATTTTTTATACAACTCAATGCATTGAAAAAGATGTGGTCTTCATCGTCATCAATAGCACAGCAGTTCACATTAGTTTCATTATTAATAAAATTTTCACCATTTAATTTAGCATAACCTAAATCAAATAGTTTAAGACATGAAAGGCGTTTTACACTTGATACAACTTTCGATTTACAACGTCTACACAAAGAATCGCACTAAACTCCGCCATTTTACCAATCCAGTTATTAATGGAAATATCGTTATTTCTTGAGAACTCCGTATTACGATCAAATTTTTGAAATATGAAAATATTTGAATAATGGTATAGAACATAGTGTACAAATTTTATCTAAAATTTACCGCATAATTCTAAAATGAAATAACAAATAAGGTGAGTTGGAGTAAAACCGACATAAATTTTATTAGTGTCATTTGAAAAAAATATTCCAAATAAACTTAAAAGTCGATGTTTCCAAAAATAATATCCAGGACTCTACCACTATTTACTATATATCCCAATAAATTACAATCTTAAAATAAAAAATTCATGGTTTCTGACATTTATTTTCTAAAATGCTGTAAGTATATCGCAATTGCCCCAACCTATGGGGCAAATGTAATATATGAGCTGCATATCATATAATGTGGTAGTATAAACTTAATATGAGGCAAATGATTTAACCGTTTTTAACATTTCTGTTTTTGTCTGAAATAAAAATAGTAATATTTGTAAAATACAAACTTTTTATATAAGGAAAATTTAAACAAATGTAAACAAATGAAAAATTGTTGAACAAACATTTTTAGTTTGTTTTTGAAAAGGTTTTGGGACAAAATCATAATAAGTACTTGAGTAACATTAAAACTCGACAGTTATAAAATAAGAATAGACTCTTTATTCAGTAGGTATTATTCGGTTTGTCTGTCATTTGATTTCGAATTTTGGCGGTCTGTTTTGTCAGTATGTTTTTGGTGGTAGGGAGTTTTTGAAAACGGTGGTGCCATTTTTCGGGTCGTTTTTGATAAGATATTTTTGGGAAGAAGTACATGATTGTTGGGTACTTGGTTGTTATTTGGATTTATCACGGCGATCATGAACAAATTTGCGATTTAGTATTTGGTCACTGGAGAATCTGGAAAATTAGAGAAGAACACATGAAAACCAGTAATAAACATTTGAAGATAATATATTTTACTTGGAGTTAAATAATTGACTCCTACTAAAATAGTCTACTATTTCTGCACTTCCTACGTTTAATGATACACTTTAAACTCTCTTTTGAGAGCGTAGAACTAATCTTTTTCTGTTGGTTTACTTTAAGCCGCGCTCTTCCTTTAAGGACCGCATTAATCCCGAATTAATCCAAGAATTTACCATTCAATCATATACACATTATGCATGAGCAGTGACACGAGTAATTTATTCCTGAAAAATCTAAATTCTAAATATTCTTACTGAATATAAATTTTATAATCTAACTATAAAGCAAATTTACTGGGAAGAGCGAGTAATGGGGCTAATCTTATCTCACTTATAACTTTGATAGGTTGTTGATAAATCATAGAAAAATCTAAATTCAAGTTTTTGAAATATTTTTTATGACTATAATAGAATTGTTTTAAGTACATTGTTGTCAAATGTATTATAAACACCTTCTTTATTTAAAATTTGTTAGTTTTGAGTTTTACAAATATATGTATTATTTTAGTTATTGAAGGAAAATCCTTAAACTCAAGCGGGGCCATTTCAATATCTCACTGAAGCCATTATTTTCAATAGCTTCATTTAAATTTATTTCAGTAGGGAACAAATTTGAATTAAATTCGTTTTATTTCGTTTTGTTGTTTAGGCACTAACAAGCAAAGGTGTACAAGAATTTTTTTCCTTGTATCGGTAGAACTAAAAAAAAATCGAAAAACGGTTTGGTTTATTGGTCACAGTTAATAATAGTACTGTGACTAAACAAATATTCTACTTATAAATACTTAATTAAAACACCATAATAATAATAGTAACAAATTAAGAACCAATAACAAAACTAATATTAGATTAGTTGTTGTAATAGCATTGTCCCAGCGTCCCTTGTACCTTGCTTCTATTTCTTAGATATCTTGGTAGCAAAGTTCACTATGTTCTTCGCTAACATCACCCAAATCGGGTTTGAACAAATTCAAATGTGAATGTAAGTAATGGAGTTTGAGCGGCATTTCACATCTGAGTTGGTGGTAGTTTTAAAGCAAATTTTCTACTAGTTCCACTTAGTTGTCTTTTCTGTCATTGCCGAGAAATTTTCCACCAACAAGCTAAAAGATTGCCAAGCATTTTTCTCTGTTTTTTCCGACATTTTGCTATCCAGGCTCTGCTATTTTAAGATTTGCCGAATCTGAGGTCCTGTAAAACACCTGCTTTAATTTTAGCATCTGATATTTTTGGAAATAATGCTCATACTTCTTGAAAGGTTTCTGAAGAATGATCTAGAGCTTTGACAAATTGCTTTATGAGACCTAACTTTACATGTCAGGGTAGGAACAAAATTGTATTGCCTGCAACCAAAGCGTCGTGAATAACGTTATGTTTTCCTGGAACTAATTGCTCTGGTACTGGCCACTTGCGTCTGATGATGTGTTCTGAAGATTCTCTACTGTTCCAAAAGCATAGAAAGCACGAATACTTTGTGTATCCCGCTTGCAACCCAGTTCAAAACCCAACATTTTGAAGTCGCCCATACAAATCCCACTGATGCAATTCACATTTGAATTGAATTTCTTAAGTAATAACTTGACATTATTGTAGTCTTCTTTTAAATGAACGGAATGTGCCAATGGAATTGATCGATATTTGTTTCCATTGTTAATAGAAGTACCTTGATACTTCTGACAGAACTACCTATAAAAATCCTCCAATTTCCAGCGACATAGGAAATTCCAATTTCTTCAAAAATATCTTCCACATTTGAGTAATGGCACAAATTCTCTAACATTTCAAAAAGTTTGAAAAATGTTTGTGTCTATTTCTATACGTAGTGATTTTACAGTTAGTACTAGCAAGCTGAAGACGCGATCCCAAAAGTTCTGTTTTTGACTTTGTTAGACCTAAGTCTTTAATTAGATCATCTAGTTACTCTTGGTTTTGACAATTAGATTCATTTGATGATTCACGAATAAAATTGTCGTGATTGTTGACCTCCATGTTCTCGTCTGAAACACTTGAGGCGGTTTTGTCTCCTATAACAAGTTCTTTACCTGGCAAAATCGAAATCGGTAATACGTTACAATGCGGAATTGGAGCCGCTGTTGACGAGATATTTGGGTAAATAATGCTATCTAAGGATACTTTGTTTTTAAAATGAGTAGACAGTAGACAAAAATAGCAGTTGTCAATATGATTGACTAGTTCCCTCCAAATTCTAGTAACTGCAGAAAGCATTGTCTTTGGGGACCTCGCATCCATCCTTCTAAAATTGATTGCTAACTACAGCAACTTACATGACGTGCCGTAGTTTTATCTTTATCAAAGTAAGTCTCATATGCTTCAGAAAATTTAGTCAAGCAGACAATTGATTGATTGTTATGAAATAGTCACAAACATAATCAAACTGATTTGGTTTAACTTACAGGGCATGTTGAAGATTTCTGCACACGATTTGGATACACTTTGAAACACTTTTCGGAACAAATGACAAATAATAAAAAATATTTGATGATGAGGGTAGATCGAATATGTTATTTGAGAATGAAATTTAATTTTTATAATACCTCTTTATTATGACGTCAAAGAATTTTATAAATCATACTTTGTTGATACAACTTCTTTATTTTTCAAATAGCAATCTTCGTAAAATTATCTACGCTAGTCATGGGGCATTGGCGTTGTCTTTGTGTAAAAAGACCATTTAATTCTTCTTCACGGTAGACATACATTGAATAAAACTTTGGAAAACACAATTTAATATAGAAGTGTTCATCCACTATCTCGCTGTTGTTACAAGTGGAAAATCAGGTTTTGGCAAGCAAAATAACTTGGCAATCTCCCTATGAACAAGTGTTTCGTACTAACCTAATGAATACAAAATACAACTCTATAAGGCTTGTGATTGTCTCATCAGGTGAGCGTTGGAAAATGCAAATTTGCAGTTTAAATTGATAGTGAATAAATTTCTGCAAATCTCATAATTTGTCAGTTATTTCATCGTTCCTTTCTAATTATTATCCTTAGTTGTAAATGTGTGTTGTTTGTCGTTTATCGTTAATTTTGTTCATTGAATTACCAACTTGATGAGACAATAATTTATCAAAACTTATTAGTTATTTTGGTTGTTACACTTATTAATAGTTGATAAGCGATTTATATAAATATACATTCACATTCATTTTGTACACTGTAGAACAATAACAATTTATATTATCGTTGAAAAAGAGTTACAAAGTTGTTGTGAAATTTGGTTGTAACTTTCTGACATCAATGATGACCCAATTGTACACTTATAGTAACTCTACCATATTTATTAAAATATATCTGAAATTAGATTTGTTTTTATGTTTAATACTTTATTCCGTGTTGAATAAGAAACATTTGTCATTGACAACATTGTAAAAAAGTCATGACATCTGCTACCTCTTTAACACATGAAGGAGAATTAAAAAGTTATTCATTGTCGGTTGTTAGCATTGTTGGTTGCCTTTAAATAAACCTTCGACCGTTGGTTGAATACCAATATTTCAATCAACGCTTCGACGTAGACGCTGTAAGAAATGGAATCTTTTATAAAGAATTGCAAATACATTTTACATAATTATTTTATTTTTGATATACAGTTTCCATATCTATAAAGAGATTTCAATATACGAGTTTGCGTTTGTTGTATTTCTAAACTACTACAAGATCTACTTAGTTTTAAGTGTACTCTTTTACGAAAAATAAAATAAGTTACTATATGTAAGTCTTTTCTAGGAAGGTACCTTAGGCAGGTACGTACTTACATTATCAAATCAAAATTAAAAATCAAACAAATAAATTTATTCAGATTTGAAACACTACTATGGAAATTAACACATCATATAATACAATACACTGTTGAATGTGACAAATAAGTGTAATTAAAGTAAATTTTATTAATGAAATAGAGAAGCCATCAAAATTAAAATTAAACCGCTACCACGTCTATCATTTTTGGAGTCACTTAATAGTCTAACAAAGTTTTTTTCCGTAACCGTGTCAATATCATCTACAGAGGGCCAATTTCACTACCCATCCATTCTCAGCTCTTTCCAAAACTTGGCTAACGAAGTGCTTGACAGTTATTTTAGTAGGATATTGTACAATTACCCACCTTCCTTGACTAATTGAAATTTTGTTGAGAATGGGATCGTTAATTTCTACATCTTCCTGTTCAATTTGTTGCCAAAGTTCCTTTTCCTCTTCGCCGTCCGATTCTTGGAAACTAAGTGATTCGTCATCGTTAGAACTATAAAATTCAATGTCTTTCTTTGACTTTTCTTATTTGGTCTAGGGTTTCCTTTTTTGGTCTGTTTCTTTTCTTTTCATTTTTCTAAGACTTCCTCACCTGTATAACCTCTACTCCTGATACCACCTTACGCCTTGTAGTTTTTTCTGGTAATTGTCTCTGCTTTACTGTCGATAATAATATATCTTCAAATGAATAACTCGCACTGGGTATAGCTGGATTAGATACATTGGGAGTATCCTTGTTAACTTTTTCTACCAATACATTATTTTCCTTTTCTAAAGATGTAGTTGGGGTGCAATTATTAATTGCTATACCAGCCTTGCCAGGATGATTTTCCTTATTTTGCTGAATCCATAGTTTGAGAGCTTCGGGGTCAAATTTATTTTGGGGGACAACGTTTTTATTATTTCTTTGCTGAAGCCAATTTAAATTACTTCTGCATCCATTTGCATCCAGGTTTCTCCTATAAATTGGGGGAATATTTTTTTTGCAATTTATGGTCTATATGCTGTCTCTGCCAGGTTATAAGTTTAGAGTCTCATTTTACTTTAAGGGCTTTAAATACCGATAAGTCGGGAGGCGGAAACATATGACTGCTATGAGGTGGTAATTTAAATATTGTAATGTTTTCTTGTATTGCCTTGGAAATTATATCAACATCAATATAAGTGGCATGTCCATCATATACCGTGTGTCTCTGGCAAGACGCAACATAGGAATTTCACTATAGAAAAAAATTGAATTGATCCACTAAGGCTATGAAATTTTCGTATTGACGTATACGTCACAATTAATTATTATTGCGTGTTCCTTATTGTAATATCCCCTAATTAAATTTTGTAAATGAGCGTGTATACAATCCCTGAGAAAGTTCAAATGATTAAGGGGGTATACAGAGGTGAAAGCTATAGAAACACTTCTACTTGTTTGCTGCACTTTTTCCGGATCGGCAGAGAAACCGCAGTGTACACAAGCGTTCGTAGCAGGTTCAACAAAACGAGAAGATGGACAATAATGAAGAAATCAATGTACGGGGTGGACCGATTTCGATTAGATAGCAGGGTATTTTGGTAACTATTACTGTTAGAGCAAAACTGTTCACGTAGAATTAGGCCAACTATTTGAGACAAATTAAACAGCAAAAACTTGCTATCTTTTTTCATTTTTGATGCAGGGACCAAAATTGAGTTTTTCCAAATTTCGATAGGGTTCCATATTTCATCTGTTGATAAAAATTCAGGAAACAATGTGAAGACATTTCTTGTGCAGTCTTTAGCGTAGAATCAAATGGAGTAGTCAATTTTTAACTTTGGTCACCAATAGTCGAGATGCCACATAAACTTAGTTTTTTTAAAAGAACCTCTATGAACTATATATTTTTGAAAAGTTTACAAAATAATGATTTTAATTAAATCAAATTCAACTATGATTTCCATTTAAAAAAAGCTAAATTATTTTTGAGTTTGTTTACAAATAAACCGTAACAAATTGAACTTTAAGCTTTAAGCTTTAACATTGTAATGTTGTGTTTTGCTAGCTTGAGCCTTATTCTGAAAATTATTATCAATGTTTTGTTTTCCTTTGACACCACTTCTGTAGTCCATATCTTGAAATCTTTTGCTATGCACCACATTGACAGCTTCTTTCTTCTTCTCCTTGTTGAAGTTCAGCTAAACGAAAATTTTCTACTGCTTCAATTAGTGTGATTGTACCTTTCCGAATAATTCTGTCTTGTGTTTCCTTATCGTTTGACCCTAGCACAATCTTATTTCTTAACATGTCATCAACATGACGTGTACCAAATTCACAATAACTTGACAGCTTCTTTACTTCAGTGTAAAATGCATCGAAACTTTCCACTTTAGCTTGTTGTCGATTTTAAAAAGATACCTTGCGTGTAAAAGATTCTTCTTCGGATTACAGTATTCTTCGAACTTTGCCAACACCTTGGCAATAATTTTTTGGTGGTCTTTTTTATTATAAGTGAATGTATTATGCACCTCAACTGAGTCTTGACCGATTAAATTCAAAAGAATAGCGACTTGCCGTTCATCACTTTTATTGTGACGCTTCCATATAAACGATTGCTTGAATCTTTTCTAATTTTCTGCAAAATTCTCTATTAACTTCAACGAGATGGGTCGAAAATCGATTAATCGATTAACCGGTTAATGAATTTTTGTTGTCACCACTAACATAAATGAACTGATAGGGTAAAAAGAGGAGATGGACCACATTTTAGAAATATCAAAATAAAACTTTATTCAAAAGGATATAACGACTTGTAACATTAGTGGTATATAAAATAATACCTACTCTTTGAACTTACACTAAAACGAAATGAGAAACTCCAATGAAAAATATATAGTAACAACACAAATAAAATGATGAATTGGACCGACTGTCCTCGCACTTGGAGGATAGACGGACCATAACATCCTCTTACTTCTTTTTAGATATATGCGTTCCACAAATTTGGCAAATGGACTCAAAGTTGGTACAAAGTTGAGCCATCTTTTGCAAATAACACATTGAATCCAATCTTCCTTTTTCTTGGTTTTTCTGTAGTCCTCGCTGCAACGAACGCATTCATTTTGAAAATCTTCACAGTCTTCTGAATCATCTAGTGAATGCTCCTCTTCTGATTCCGAAGAAGATTCAATGATTTTTTTATTTTTCTTAGATTGTTTGTTTTGTGTGGTTGGTACTTTTTTTAGTTGTGATGTGGCTGGTACTTTTTTGGTTCTAGAATGTTTTTTTCTGCAATCGTTAGAGGATAATACTCCATTTATTTGACGATGAGCTTTTTTCATAGATGGTGCAACCACTGGCACTGGAGAAACTGCATCTAATACTTTTCCTGGAGTTATGTCCGATGTGGAAACTTGTTTCTCTGGAGTCTTGGTTACTTGTTGTAATCCAGATGAACCTGGTTGTGGCGAAGAATCCCTTTCGTTAACAAGTGAATCTTCAATACGATTTTCTGAATCAGATGGTTCTCGATCTTGCATGAGGAATGCATGATCTGGGATTACGCATTCTGCACAGTAACGGATTTGCCCCATGCTTGACCCAATAATTGTCCAAAATGTAGTCGAATTAATTTTCGATCTGGTTTATTTTTTATAAAATACCTGCAAGCTTCATAGTAGTTTCCTTTAAGTGCTTTGAAAAAGCACCTATCTAAAGGTTGCAGCATATGCGTTGTATGGGGCGGCAGACAAAATAATATGATATTATGTTCTTCCGCAAATTGAAGCGTGTCAAGATTTGAGGTATGAGAGGTGTGCCCATCCAATATAAGTAAAACAGTTCCAGCTGGCTTTTTAGGAAAGAAGTGATTCTTCAGCCAGTCTAAAAATATATCTGAGTTAACATATGCAGATTTCAGACATTTTTATGCGAGAACCAGGCGGCAGACCTTCATTCCATTCCTCTTTTTTATTTTTTCCTTTCATAATACAATAAGGTGGTATATATCCACCTTCGGCATTAATACATGTCAACACACTTATTGTTTGTCCCTTTTCTCCTGGACTAATACTTGGAACACACTTTGACCCCTTTTCAGCCAAAACTTGACCAGCTCGTGTATTCAGTTGAAGGCCGGTTTCATCACAGAAAATATTACATGGTTTGTCAAACAGTGATTTCTCAGTTAAAACACGTTCTAGATTATCGAAATAAAGTTTCACTACATCTTTGGACATTCCCATAGCCCTAGCAACTGAAACGTTTTCTAGCAACAATATCCGGCTTCTTCTGAGGAATAACTCTAACCATTTTTGTCCAGCCTTGCCTGAAATAAAAACAAACGTTTGTATGATGCATATAGACCAACACTTTGAAAATATTGTTCTCTAATAAATTACTAAGGACACTTGAGTAATTCTTTACCTATGTAATTTATTAACATCTAGATACGTACATTCATGAAATTTAAAACGTGGACACCACAATTTCTGTAAACAAAAGTTTGCACATTGTGAAGCGGGCTTAAGGGTATCATTTACAATTCTAACAGCAGGTAGTCTCAGCAGGGGTTATCTTATAGAAGGACTATAGAATGAATCATTACACTAATCACGTTTTAGAAAATAGGTAATTTACGTTGCTTACTTAATTTTTTTCTTTAAAGAATATATTTGAAGGTATCGCTAATTAAACACCATAGCTCGATTAATTATCGAATCAAAATTTTGTTTAGGAAATGTTTACAAAATAAAATTAGAAATAATTTTGATTTAAAAACGTCTACAAGCAATAACTTTTAAATTAAATCAAAAACTAAACATGGTTATTTGGGTTGACTGATTATTACTTATTTTTAAATAAATCTAACCTACTAATTATTGTAAGTTATTAAAAAAAATCATTAAACTCTCTATTCATAATATTTAGTCCTTACAAAATGTATATTTTATGACGTTTCATTTTTTCTGTAGTTAATATAAAAAGTGAAAATAAAAACTAAGGCAATTCTTATTGTCAACGTATATATTTAGTTTTTGACAAGAATTTATTACATAATTATAATTAAGATACCAAGTTATAGTTTAAAATTAAATGAAAACTTTTTTTTAAATAAAGGTATTACTATATAAATAAATATAAGAAATCAATAATGGGTGTGACCTCCATTATTATTGATACATTCTTGGAGGCGTCTGCTCATTGACGCTATCAAGGTATCAATATAATTAATATTAATCGTTTCCCATGCGGTATCAATGGCTGCAATTAGTGCATTACGGTTTACTGGTATAAAATTTGGCCCTTGTTGTCTTCGGATAACAGCAAGTATTCGAGCCCAAACATTTTCGATAATGTTAAAATCTGGGCTTTTGCTGGCCAGGGTAACAGCTCCAAGTTATTTGCTTGTATCCAGTTGCGCACAACCTGCGAAGTATAGGGTCATCATATCCCGATAGTTAATTATCGAATGTTCCAAGAAAATATGTGTAAATAGTAAATGGAATCTACTAACGTAACGTTAAGTCGTTAATTATAGTTACTTAACTCTCCTTTCATAAGATATAGTTCATATTAATATGCTTATTGTAAAGCTTCGTACACACCTGAACAACAAACCGAGGAACAAACAGAACAACGAACCGAACGGCAATCGGAACATTAATTTGGACGGTGCTACGTACGAATTTTAGAACAGATTCGCAAGTCCTGATTGTTCCACGAACGGTTTGCGGCATTTCCGCAACTTGTCGGTTTTTTCTCCGACATCAAAGAAAATGCGCGCGAATGCGTTTGCAGGTTTGGACGAATCTAAACAAAACGGCGAACAAACTTATGCGGGAGAATTAAATTATTTATTTTTTGTTCTCCCTTTTGTGGGTTTGTTGTGTTTTAGGTAATATTATGGAGTTGACAGAAGAAAAATGTTTTAAATTAATTATGTTTAAGAATGCAAGAAAAAATAATATCCCTATTAGCATCATTTTGGCGGGAAATTTCCAAAATAAAAAAAGCGAAGTAAATTATAATTTTTTACTCTTCTTTGTGCGTAAAAATTTGGTTGGCACTATCTTCTTGTTTTCCGCAATTTTCTCTTCTCAATAATAAATATACAGGGTGTCCAGAAACTCTCCTGACAAACAAAGACCGGAGATTCCTCAGATAATTTTAAGACAATTTAACCCAATTCACTTAGTCCGAAAATACTTCCTAAGGGAGCTAGAGCTCTTTGAAGATGGCGCATGGTAAAGTAAAAAATTAAAAGATAAACTTCGCAAACTGACAACAATTTGACAATGAAAAACGTAGGTTTTACTTTTGTTGGCAGTTCAGAGCCAACTAGTGCAAAAAATATAAATTTAACTTTAATGACAAAAAAAACAAAAAATTTTCAAATCCATTTTTCTAGAAAACGGTGTATTCTAATGACTTAAAGTAAGAGTACCTTTTAGTACTAGAATACCTGAAAATTTAATAATCTAGTGTCTAGTGCTTAAAAGATAAAGACAAATAAGTTATGCGTTAAAATAACCGTTGACCTACCCAAAACGGACGCCTATGACCGGTACTAGAAATTCGCAATTGATGGAATCGATTCATCTCTGAAGGCTAAACAAGCATACCAGTTTTTGCTTTTCTAAGTAGAAGCGTTCTGGAGGAATTTAAAAAAACTATTTACAAGGCGCCATCTTCAAAGAGCTCTAGCTCCCTTAGGAAGCATTTTCGAACTAGGTGAATTGGGTTAAATTGTCTGAGGAATCTCCGGTTTTCGTTTGTCAGGAGAGTTTTTGGACACCCTGTATATGAACTGAAAACTACTGAAAATAATTATGGCAACAGCACAAACGTTCCGTTTGTTGTTCGGATTGTGGAAATCATAAAAGATCGTTTGTCGTTCTGTTTGGCTTTCGGTTCGTTGTTATGTTTGTTGCTCGGTTTGTTGTTCAGGTGTATACGAAGCTTTACAACTTAAGCAACATTTTTTGGCGAATAAAGATTAGTTTGTGATGTAATATTAGAAACACAAATTTATATCATATCAAATTTATGATAACTTAAAACCAAGAACGTGTATGTTATTGCTAAGAAATTATTAAGGAAAAGCGCAATTGCAGTGTAAATATTTATAATTAGATATTTTCGAAAGTTTATAAGTCCTCTATTGTAATCTTAATACTTAAAAGAAAATCCTGTCCATTAGCATTATAAGGAAATGGTTTTACTTTATGAATAAGTTTCAATAACAATAGAATATCCTTGCTTGTTTAATTTACTTCCTTTGAGTCATATTGCTCTAAGGGTTGTTACATTGGTCATTAGAAGTATGTAATAAATAAACAATTACCTACTGTTTGAGAAGGGGTAGTGTGAACCAATAAATAAAGTAAGAAATGTAAATTCCATTTTAGTTTAAAATTTCAAGTGTTGTAAAAATGCCACCTCATCTCGGCGCTGATTTGAAAGCGCGGATTGTTTCGGAATTAGCGGCGGGCCGTAGCGTGCGTGAAATTTCACGTATGTTACATATACCAAAAAGCACCGTAGGGCATTACCGAGTAAAATGGAATACACATTTTCCCGGATGCCGTATACCTGCACAAAAAAGATTAAAGGAGATGGGAATAAAGAAGTATAATGCTGCTGCGAAAGAAGTTCTCAGTGACGAAAATATGAGACGTCGTCTGGAATTTGCAAGGCGATATGTGAACGAACCTTTGGAATTTTGGAATCGAGTGATTTTTAGCGACGAAAAAACGTTCAATAGCCGCAACGATGGACCACTAAAAGTTTTTAGAATGGAAGGAACTCGTTACGAAAATAATCACATATGTCCTAAAAACGAAGTGGTTATTTTTCTGTGAATGTGTGGGGTTGGGTTAGCGCGCGGGGTCCAGGAGTTTGTTGGGCTATCGATGGACGTCTTGATTCTGCTGCGTATTTAGATATTTTGGAAACTATTATGAAACCTTCAGTCGAAGTGTTTTATCCAGACGAAGATTATATTTTCCAACAAGTAAGTATTCTTATTTCACTATACTTTCTCCAAAAATAGTTCGGGATCTGTTGAATTAACATTTTCATAATGTATTTTTGTTGTTAAAGGACAACGCCCCTATTCATACTTCGCGGGTTGTGCGCAATTAGATACGAGAAAATAACTTGGAGCTGTTACCCTGGCCAGCAAAAAGCCCAGATTTTAACATTATCAAAAATGCAGCCATTGATACCGCATGGGAAACGATTAATATTAATTATATTGATACCTTGATAGCGTCAATGAGCAGACGCCTCCAAGAATGTATCAATAATAATGGAGGTCACACCCATTATTGATTTCTTATATTTATTTATATAGTAATACCTTTATTTAAAAAAAAAGTTTTCATTTAATTTTAAACTATAACTTGGTATCTTAATTATAATTATGTAATAAATTCTTGTCAAAAAACTAAATATATACGTTGACAATAAGAATTGCCTTAGTTTTTATTTTCACTTTTTATATTAACTACAGAAAAAATGAAACGTCATAAAATATACATTTTGTAAGGACTAAATATTATGAATAGAGAGTTTAATGATTTTTTTTAATAACTTACAATAATTAGTAGGTTAGATTTATTTAAAAATAAGTAATAATCAGTCAACCCAAATAACCATGTTTAGTTTTTGATTTAATTTAAAAGTTATTGCTTGTAGACGTTTTTAAATCAAAATTATTTCTAATTTTATTTTGTAAACATTTCCTAAACAAAATTTTGATTCGATAATTAATCGAGCTATGGTGTTTAATTAGCGATACCTTCAAATATATTCTTTAAAGAAAAAATTAAGTAAGCAACGTAAATTACCTATTTTCTAAAACGTGCTTAGTGTAATGATTCATTCTACAGTCCTTCTATAAGATAACCCCTGCTGAGACTACCTGCTGTTAGAATTATAAATGATACCCTTAAGCCCGCTGTGCAAACTTTTGTTTACAGAAATTGTGGTGTCCAAGTTTTAAATTTGATGAGTGTACCTCGATTTTCATTAAATCTATTTGGTATTCCCAACGTTGATGCTAAATTGAAAGCCATTTGTCTTACTTCCAGTCTGGTAGGACTGAATCCATTTTTTTGTAATTTTTAATGTGCTTAGCAAGTTTTGACTCAGCATCCAGTCCAAGCATTGAGTGTGGGCCTAATATATCTCGTTTCTTCAAATTATTCTGCTTTATTCTTCGTTTGAGTGTTGTCTTAGGGATGTTAAAATTTTTAGCTGCCTGATTAACTCCCATAGTACCCTCGTTTAATGCATTTATGGCGAATTGCAAAAATTTTCAACCATACGCCTGTTGGGAAGCATTTGCCTTGCGTAAATATACGTTAGGATTTCTCTGAAACACAAGAATACGTGGTCAAAAAACAGGTCCATCTCTCCTTCTTCGACTGGTCCATCTGACCTTTTTTAGAAGGTGAGATGGACCACAACTCTGCTTGTACCCAAATGTACTTATCGGCAATATTTTAGGTTAGGAATAAAGTACACATATCGGTTAGTTATTTCATCACCAAATTTCGTTACATATCTTACCTGCTTTGTAAACAACTTTATCTTAAATATTTACACTATAATTTTTTCCACGTAAAAACCGAAAATACCAAATATTTTCTGTAAAATGCCAACAAATAAATAACATGTGCGCTCTCCCACGCAATGAAGCTTAGACTGAACCGTCCTTCGCAGCACAACATCGATGTTGCCGTATTTAACACAGAATGCAGTCCGTCTGTCCTCCTGGTCTATCTATCCTTTCTTTACCTTACATACAAATTTTATTGGTGTATTCTGTGTAAAAAGTCGTGTATCATAATCATCAGCGCTATAATATAAACTTGCAGTTTATAAAGTTTATAAATTTAAAAATGTAATATTTATCCACAACATAAAAAAGCAATGTAGAAGTTGAGAAGTTAAAGAATATAGGTATACACTACAAGTTTTATAAATTTCCTTTTTGTTAGTGGCTGGGTTTTTTTTAAGAGAAAAAAAATCTCGACTGAAAAGTATATAAAGTTTTGTCAAAGCACGAACTCAATAATCACAACCATTTCTAAAACTTTTCAGCTATTACACGACAAAAACAATAAATATTTATTATCTTCAGAAAATAAAAAAAGACACCCATTGTTGATAAACATAAACATCGTATTGATAAACGACTTTGCGCGAAATAATGATTTGTGTTTATTATTTATGGATAACCAACCGAATAAATTCGACGCAAGATTCGAATCCCGTTTTAAAGAATCGAGAAATCCTAAGCAGAAAAAAGACATATATCTGTTCATTTTATAAAAAGAATAAGAAATATGTGCATCGAAAATAGTGTCGAAAGAGAAAACCCGAAAATAAGTTCCTTGTTTACTTTTATTCAGGTAGAGATCTCGTTTTACAAATCTTGCGAATACACAATGAGCGTATAAAAAATGATATCTCCTACGAATTTACAGTCTTTTTCGTTTGGTTTTACGTTTTCGTCAATTGTATATTGGTAAATTATTTTCCTGTTACTTAATGCGTAAGAAATTTATTAGACAAGTATTGAAACGCAATTGACAAAAGCGGAAAACTAAAAGAAAAAGTAAGTACCTATAAACCGAATTTTTTTGTTCTGCGTTTTGTTACAAAGGTTTTCAATTACAATAGAAAATTAATTGTATCCTAACGATTGCTTAATGAAAAACCGATAACGAGAGGCACTTGTCATTTTAGTTGCGAATATGTTTGAGTAACAATTCGACCGAAATAATTTCCAACAACTGTCATCAATTGGAAATTGAGAACTTTATGCATAATTTCAAGTTTAACAAAACTGCTTTGGGAATTATAACGCGAATTGCTATTTACATTTTATAAAGGGTAAACATAGTTTTCTATGTGTACCTTGTAAATGGTTGTAAAATTATCATTTAAATAAACTTAGACCAAAAAAGTTTGCAAAAAATAATTTAACCGAAACTAGTGAGTAATATTTACGCGTGCGAATCTCTCGGATAGTTCGTATATATTGACAAATTGAAGTTTAAAAAGTTCGACTTAAAAATTCAATTAAAACTCGAGAAGACTTTATGTAAAAAAAAAAGAAACAAGAGGGTTCGGGAAAAATTAAAACCATTAACATAAGGAAATTGGAAAACTACCGATATTCATTTAAATACATGTTCTCGGCAAATATTCTTCGACAAAATTACAATAATTCAAAAAGGAAATCAGATAGACGAAGAAAATTATTCTGATGTTGGTTTCTATAACACAGGTTTAGACTTGTAGAAAATTAATCGCTTTACGGTTTAGAGTAGATCGTTATTCTGCATCTTATGGCATAAGATGTGAAAGTTATTCGACGGTTTCCATACCGAAATTTTTTACACGCAATTTCTTGACGAATTAGGATTAGTAAATTATAATTAAGCAAAAATAATTTTTAAAAATATAGTTTTCATTTATGTATAGCTCTCCCAATGTGATTTAAGGGGGCAAGCGATTGAATTTACTTTAATTCACTGTCAACAGATGCCACTTGCGTCAATTGATCCTGATTGCAAAGAGGCGGCACATGCATGCAAAAAATGCCGCTTAAATGAGGTGCTGCACTAGTGGAAACCAATTTTGGTAACATGGAGGTTCATTCAAATAGAGAAGCCACTTGTTCCAGAATAAATACAACGTTTTGTTTGTATTATAGTTGAAGGTCGAAATAAATAAATACGGTTTGAAAGTAAAAACTACTAGGGGAGAGTAGGGCTAGTTGTTATAAAAATTAAAATTTGTTAGTTATGAAAAAATTGCTTTACTTACAGAATATCTTACAATGTGACAACATAGTTTACACTTTTGTTCTCGGGTTTAGTAGCTGAAAACAAACTTTTTTTGCTATAGGAACCCTGTATAGTAAGAATGTCAGTCACTATTTTCTTCATCAGAACAGCAATTTACACACACAAAAGCAGGAGTATCTGTATGAACACACTTACAGTGAGCCCATTTCTTGCATTTCAAACACTGTACCCACTCTTCATTCGGTAACGATTCTGTATATCTGCCCAAGCACATCAAACATAAGCAGTCTTCTTCTTCAGACTCTGATTCTGAAGAAATAACTTCCATTTTCTTCTTTGATTTCTTCTTAGTTGCATTTTTTTGTTAGTGACAACTTTTCTCTTTTGATGAGTAAGTGCTTTTTGCTTTTTCAACTTTAGCATTCTTTCGCTCGGTTCTAAGCTTTGCTTCCATTTCCAGTTGTTGTTTAACGGGTGTATCTGTCAATATGGCACTTTTCATTTTTTTCCTCTTGGTTAATTGTTTTCTGGGCGGAGCTTTGGGGAACGGACGGAGTTGCTCTGGAGTAACATGTAACTGAGTCAAGCTTGTAGAAGGCTTGCAAGGAAATCCCTGGTCAACTGGTTGTGTGATATCAATTTTTTTTATGTGGATTGTTTATTGAACGTTTATGAACATCTGGTGTTGATGGAATATTTTCATGCATCTCAGTCAAACTAGCATGGCTTGTAGACGGCTTACATTCTGGATTATAATAAAAAGTCCCTGTTCAGTTGATTGTACGACATTCGATTTTTCGGGTGGACGCGGGTTGTCTTCTGAATGTTTCTGAACATCTGGTGTTGATGGAATATTTTCAGGTGACAGTGTTGGAACCTGTATTAGAGGTTGTAGTGTTGAAGGACGGCTTATATTAGGAAAACTGTCAGTTGTAGATATTGGAATCTCTGCTGTAGTTTTGTCAACAGATTGTGGTGCTACTGGACGATCCATATTTGAAAGATCTGTAGGTTCGGGACGGTTTGTGACCTCTGCAGGTGAAAAGTCTTGATCACTAAAAATATCCTTATTAAATGGATATATCCCACTTGCTGCAAACCCCGCCATTATATTTTTGGGGTCACTGCAAGTGGAAGGGCATGCTTCAGTATTGTTGGAAGATCATAAATAGTCATAGACTGACCAGGGTGGTTCTTCATCCACGAGTCTGCATTGCTGTTAAAAAATGTTTTCAATGGGCCAAACACACACAAATCTAACGGCTGTAGCCGGTGGCTAGTATGAGGAGGAAAGGACAACATATGAATACCATTCTCTTTACAAAAATAAGAGCAGCTATTGATAAGTGCGATGAATGGTTGTCCATAATTACTAAAACAGGTTTTTCCTGAGAACATTTAATATGTTTAGCGAAATGCTGTAAAAAATTAAAACCCTTCTTCTGTCATCCAACCACTCGAAAAGCAGTGCCAATACATCCCGAAGGGCCACTGGAAATAAAATGAGGCTTAAAATACTTTCTTGGAAAGACCAACAGTGGAGGAACCGAATTTCCACTCGCACTAACAGCAACTAATACAGTCATCAGAGTTCCTCTCTCTGCAGAGGTCACGGCTCCTACTTGTTTTGTAACTTTCACTGCCAAAATTTTTGATGGTTTTGAACAGTTGTAATCCCCGTTTCATCTAGATTCCAAATGTCCTGACATTCAAAGTGATATCTGTCGAAAAGATCACCCAAATTGTTAAAAAGGTTTTGACATTTGCTTCATTAAAGCTAGTAACTCGTGCTAAACTTGTAGCTTCAGGTGCTCGGATTGTTAAATTATTGTGACGTTTCATGAATCCTAACAACCAATCTTTGGTAGCAGAACCTTTTTCATTCCAATTGTTGGGAATTTTTACGTTATTTGCACGAGCATACTCAAAAGCCAGTTTTTTGTATCAGTGGTGTTTAAACCGTAAAAATTTTACTGCACCTTACGATGTACTGTGATAATTCTTTTTCCTGTAATTCAGAAAACACTTGCCTTGGCTTGGCGTAGCCTATTAACGACGTTCCTTCTGTTCTTTCTTGTTTTCTTTTAATATATCTGTGCAAAGTCATGAAGTTTATCCCAAATGTCGTGGCTGCTTGACGCAAAGAAATTTTAGCTTGTCCAATCTCGTTTGCAGCTCTCTCGAAAATGTCTGAGGAGACTTCACCCCTTTCTGTCTTTTTTTTGTATTTTCGTACCATATTGAACCCTATAAAGAAGAAGAAATAATTCAGTTCTGCATGATAATATGGCAATCCGTAACATAAATTTGTACAATAACCCATATTTTAGAATAGTTTTTGTATATTGTAAAAAATACCATATAATTACAAAAAACTGCGACGTAAACTGCAGATCACCCTGTACAGAGGTAGTGTCGTACAATGATCAAACTATAAATCCCCCTGATGGGGCAAGTTGTTACATGTATCAATTTGCCCCCTCTCAAGTGTAACAACTTACCCCTGATTGACATTAAAAAAATAAGTAAACACGTGTGGTCTTAACCAAGACAAAATCTAATAAATATTATCACATTTTGATGCCCTAATAATGACGGTTTCAATGCTATAATTTTCAGAGACTTACCTTTCAAGATACTTTCAGAAAACACGTTGAAACATAAACTTATTTATTAACTTTTACTAGCGTGGAACTAAAATGTCTCTGTAACTTCACCAAACGAACAACTACAATGGCTTAACTGCGTTAACAGATGGCTGACCGTCTCATTTACAGACTGTTCAGAGCGCTGCGGAGTGGGGTATACGGCGCAATTTTTAAACGTGTTGTATCAACTTGCCCCTGTAACAACTAGCCCCACCCTCCCCTACGGGATTATCACAAAAACATGAAACAAGATTAATCTCGATTACGCGTTATTATTCTTTATCAGAAAAACATAAATTAAAATTAGTTATTTAGTTGCATGAAACTGAAGTAGCATAAACAATACTGTTATTGTTAACACCGACACCGTATAGGTGAACGTACGTCGCCGAAATTACCTAGTACCACAGAAAAACTAGTACTAAAATTTGTTTTCTAGTAGGTTACTACAAATTTAATTTATTTGAGGTGGCGATTTAACTAGCGAAGTGTAGTTTATTGTTCATTGGTGAAGTGAATTTCCATATCGTCGCATCCAGAATTTGCAATTCGACTAAAAAAATTTGCGATTTAGGGCTATGACAATGTCCGAGAATGATAAGCCTCTTTTACGACATAACGCACAGACAAATATTTACATCAGGTTCTAGTGAAGATTGCTTAAGTGTTTCATTACAGTTTTTCGATTCTACTAAAATCAACAAATACAAAACTGGTAATAAAAAATAATATAAAGATAATACACGTACCTAAATTGAAGTATATCAATTAGAAAACAAAGGTGCTATTCATGAAATGCTAATCTGAAACAGGGAGAAAATATTATGGTTATAACCAATGATTTCACGTGGTAAAATAGAAAGTATTTTTGATATTTTGAGAAAATCATCTAAAAATTGCAGGCACAAGCGCTATCTCTTGACAACATTTTTACTACGATTTACATTACTCTTATGGTCAATAATAAACGTTCATTAATAACAGTTGCATTTTACTTTTAGAATATTCTCAAAATACTTACGTCGCCTAGATAGTAATATCTCAAACATGTTAGAAGCACCAACAAATTGAGCCATTGGTTTTGTCTTAATTTCAATAAGAAATTTGTCACGCACAACGTCGACTATTTGTGCGCGCTTATTTATTAACAGTCATGTTAATAAAAGATTGATTTATACTTGGCATGAATTTGAAGGTAAACCATTAGGTTATACGCGATTTTAACTAACGTTACGCCTTATGGTAAAATAACATGTAAGTTTACCCCTTTAAGAGAAAGAAACGGTATGATTTTGAAATGGAAAAACAATTGAATTTCTCAAGAACATTGAGGGCATATTGGCCTTTTACACTTGATGCACGCAAAAGCTATCTTTCTTCTAATATTCGAAGGGCAAATAAAACAATATTTTTTTGTTTCTAAACGTGCTTCTTCCGTTTGGTGCTCCGCAATGGTATTTTCAAAATTCGCCTTATACCGCTTTGGATGTCCCTTGGAATATTAGACGTTTCAAGTCTTTAACTCACATGGTTTGTGACGGTATTATTTCGCAAAGCCGTGTTTACACTCATGCGGTTGAGTATAAATTCTTTTTTGGAAAATATTTTAGGGATTTCAATTATTTGAAATTCCCAGTTCCGATGATTTGTCTTCATTTTCTCGCAAAAGTTATACCTCACTTCCTATTTGCTGACTGTCGCGAAAAGGTGTACATGGAAAATGTTGTCTAAAGATTGAACAACTAGACATGTGCTTTGTAATATCGATTGAAGCAAAATCACCCCCTTCAAATTAGAGAATAAGTCTTCGACTACTGTTCCTGTGTGAGTACTTTTTTACTTTTCTTTGCTTTAATAAAATATTTGCTATCTCGGGTTCTATTAACCCTTTCCTACCCACTGATGCCAAATGGAGTCGCAACTGCTTTACAGAAATCTGTTTGCTTAAAATTTTAAAATACGTAGGTTTCTTCATGTTGCAATGTTAAATGTACATATCAGATGGCATAGGGTAATTAGAGCCAACTCTTGGATAGTGTTTTGTAAAAAAAAAGTTGATTTTGTTTCATGCTACAGCAAGTCAAACCTGCATTTTTGCATTTTGTGAACAAGGTAAGGAACAACAATTTTCTTTTTGTAATTTTTCGCCGGGGACCTGAAACCCTTTTCTCACGTGTGTGATGTTGCAGAAGTGGATAGCAATAAAGTTTGTCCAAATACCCCCTCCGTTATATCTGACTCCAATTGGAGTCATTGGGAAGTCTACTACATTGAATAGCATTTGCGGTAGGTTCCACTAAAACTATTTTTACGTCAAAAAGGGGAAATTAATCTACATATTTGCAGATGTCTTGTGTCGGACTTAACGAGAAGGAAGAAAAACACCTTCTGTTACTTGCGGAAGGTGATATCTCTGACATTGAAATATTGAATGAAAACACATCCGACGAAGAGGAGCTTGGTTTACTGGAGGGTGGAGATGAAGTGGTAAATGGGGACGTTTTTCAGCTTCCTGGGACAAATGCCATAAGCGTAGAGGTCGAAGAAATTTCACTAACTGGTAATATTGACCCCAGTCTTGATGTACAAGATAGTGAACCTGACGATGAGGATGATGATTTACCTCTGGCCCGTTTGGTGAAACGTCGTCGCCAACGCGCGAAGAAGGGAAAGAAAGAAGTCGATTGGAAATGGAAAAAACAGGATTTGGAAAGCGTTGATTCAACGTGTAACATTGCATTCACGACTCCTGAAAATATTGGCACTCCGTTGGAGTACTTCAAAAAATTGTTTGATGATGACATTATAAACCATTTAATCGATCAAACAAATCTATATTCCACTCAGAAAACTGGAACTTCTATAAATACTGACTTTAGCGAAATGTGCAATTTTTTGGGGATTCACATTATTAGTGGCATAGTACAAATACCAAGCTACCATATGTACTGGGCTAAAAAAACCAGATATCCCGTAATTGCCGACGACATATCAATGATAATTCGAAAATAAAACAACGCACTGATCCTGTCTATGATAATCTCTTCAAAGTACGTCCATTTATAGATGCTGTCAAACAAAACTTTGCTACACTTGAGCCCGAGGAACACAATTCGGTCAACGAGATAATGATCCCCTTCAAAGGGCACTCTTCTCTAAAACAATACATAAAACATTAACCTTACAAGTGGGGCATAAAGGTCTTTGGCTAGAGCTGGAATAAGTGGTATAGTATACCAGTTCAAAATTTATACTGGAAAAGGAACTATTGAGGACGATCAAACCGAATTGAGAATTAACGGAGATATTGTATTGAAGCGATCAACAAACCTACCACGTGACCAAAACTTCAAAATTTACACGAATAATTTTTTTACATCCATCAATTTGTTCCTCTCATTGAAAGATTTGGGTATTCTTTGTGTAGGCATTATCCGAACAAATAGACTAAAGGGATATAAACCGAAAGACGACAAAGTACTCAAACAAGAAGGACGGAGTTCTTTGATCAGTACACTGCGGCAGAAAAAATGTCACAGCCGTAAAATGGTTTGATAATAAATCGGTCACTTTAGTATCTACATACGTTGGTGCCGAACCTATCAAAAATGTAAAAAGATGGTCCCAAGCCGAAAAAAAGCATGTGGAAGTTCCACGGCCGAATATTGATTTACAACACTAATATGGAAGGAGTGGACCTCAATGATATGTTAGTGGCCTTATATCGTACCAAAATTGGGGTGAAAAGATATTACTTAAAAATTTTCTACCATTTACTGGATGTTTGCATCGTGAACGCGTGGTTGTTGTACCGGAGGCATTGCAAACTTTTTGGGTATATCAAAATACAAAACACTCATTGTTTTCCGAAGCGAAATTGGACAGGCACTATTGCGTTGTTTTCCAGTAGATATTAGAAAACGTGGACGTCCCAGTTCAAGAGAAGGAACTCCGACTAAACAAATTTCAAGAAATCCTGCAATTCCGCAGCCCATTGAAGATGTTAGGTACGATAAGAAAAGACCATTGGCCACAACATCTCTGAGCCTAAAATGAGATACCGCCACTGCCAAGCATACACGAGGTTAAAGTGTGAAAATGTGGTATACCACTTTGTCTTACTAAAGATCAAAATTGTTTTAAAACTATCATTTCAAGTAAATTGGTTTCAGTTCTAATTTTATTTTTATCTTTACCAATAACGTCCATATTCCCAGTGATTCCATATGGCATCAAGCAAAATTTTGGTCAAAAAAGGTCAAACAATCGTTTTTTTATTTTTCTCTAACTTACATTACTAAAACTAACCGAGTAGAGCAAAAAAACATTTTTTTTGGAACACAAAAATTAGTTTGGGAACGAAAGGGTTAATTGCAGGCACTTTTTTTGTGGGTTTTCCCCTTTGGCTTATTCTGCTGGTCACTGCAGACGTACTCCGTTTTAATTAATTAATGGATTTTGATTTCTGGTTATGTTGGCAATAATCTGAAAATTATAAAATATTGAAGTGGGTCTGGTATTAACACCAACGTTGGAATTTCAACCTACCTTGGAACCGCCTTCTGGTCAAGGACACCATCCAAGATAAGTCTGTTTTCTGGTTCTTTGTGAGCAGCCCAGTAACTGTTATCAACGGAATCCATTTAGTTTTCCTTTTCTTCATTGGATAATAAAATATTAGATTTGGATACGAGCGGTCACATCTGCCGATTAAGTATCGAACACCGAACTTCCTATTTATACAAGCTAAATTAATTCTTTATAGATGTCATTTATAAATTTGATCGTGTTCTATGTATACGTCAAAATCGGTGCTACGACGGTCAAAGACTTTATAATACGCTAACTTATTTAGGGAGTTTGTGCCTCAAATTTGTATTCGTGCTTTAACTCGCTCTCGTGAATTATTATTATTTTATAACTATATTTTGCTATTAATTGAAAAAAATGATATTATCTATTTTGTGTCGAGGTGTTTCTATGTGTGTTAATTGAACTCTAGTCGCTATAATAATATACATATTTCTATCCATGTACGGTTTGTTTCTGTGTCTACGAGTTCCTGATGCTCTAGATATCTCTTATACGTAATCCTTATAAATTCTTTGTGCAGTGTAGTAGCCTTCATTTCGAACGATTTTCAATAAGCCCACGACCACTTCCGACTAAGAAGAGCTGCCGGCCAGGCTTTCTAGCACAGCTATATATTTTTTTTTGGAGTTTGTTTACAAATAAATTGTAACAGGTTTTAAACCAGTTGACTGGCTAGTATTTTTACAAAATCAAATTGAGTGCAGGTATTTTCAGGGTGTGAAGTGAATATAATAAACGAGTTTGAGTTGCAGATATTCAAAACTTAAAAAAAAATTACCACTGGATATCTACGTGTGCGACGACTACAAATATGTTTTGGACACTTTTCATCTATTGAATCTATTCCACCTTTGGGCATGTTACAAAACGAGATGATTTCAGGTTTTCTAGTTTTACTATCAGTAGATTTAGTGTGATGCATTGCTGAAAACCAAATCACGGATTTATTTTTTTTGGGAGTGAAAGACAATAAAGTCATGTTTTTTGTAAACCTGTAAATTGATTCACCTTGCTTTGGTTCCTTGTGCGCAAGATTCTCGAAATCTCTTTTTAATTTTTTTAGGTACGCTTGACGTATCGTGTTCACTGTCTATAAAAACATTTGCATTTGGTTTCATTTTGCTGTTATCGCTTTCTATTTCATTGTACCATTGCAGAGCAATTTTTTTAAAAACTTCATCAAGCAAACGCACACATTTTCGAAAATATCCATTTCAATTTTCTAACGTAAAAGCGGTCACGGTGGAGTCTGTGAAACTTCTTATATGCAATTGTGCCCAAATGCAAAACGTATGACGCAATTACTGCAGTATGTTATAAAACACTGCTTTTCAAGAAGGTATTGAGAAGGACATCCCTACCAAAAAAATGTGGGGGAAAAGAAAACACAATGAACATGCGCGGTAGTCTGGTAGACTCCGTGTCCGTAGTTAAGAGTTATAATAAAGGTGTAACTCGAATTCAAAACTATGTGTATTCTTGCATTTAAAATAATAATATGTAGAATGTAACAATAATCAAAATATGCTCTTACAAATTCCCCCCCAGCAACAGTAACCCACAGTAATTGTTAAAAAAACAAAGGCTATAAACCTAAATGAGTAAATCAAACGATTTTTTAAGTCCTATTGGCAAATACTTATTTTAATTTAAAAAATATATAAAATATAAACTGAATGGAATTTAACTACTTTCAACTAAACTTAACCTAGCTTGTAGCCATCTTCAAAAGGAAATTAACTGTAAACGAGAAAATATATTTTTAAATTAAAGGAGGTGTTGGCCAATAGGATACTTCCATAAAATTATAATAAGTTCTATAGAAAAGAATATTATTAAAATTATAGGAACCTAAACGAAAATCCTTTATATTTTGGCATGCCATTCGTACGTCTCCGGAGATACAGAGAAACAAAGTTAACAACAAAAAGATTAAGATATTTGGGTTCTAATCTAACGCCAGTAATTTTACACAGGTTCACGTTCTATTTATTGGTTAATTTGGTTTTTGCATGTGAATAATCAGCGTGTGATTGATATCTAGTAAAAGTTACATAACGTTTACGTATTATAATAATGTATTATAATGTAATCATATTATAATATAACGTAAACGTTATAATATTTACTTGATACATCACAAGGTGAATATTTTTATAGTAATCAAAATGCTCGTGTCGTAGTCGTTAGTAACTTAGAGGATTTAGAGGATCGGCGACACGAATTTGAGATTATATACTGTGGAATTTCAAAACGAAGAAAAAACTTTTTCTTGACCAATTTAGATACCGTAAGTGCCGTAGCTGTACGCATAGAGAAAAAGAGAAGCTAATAGTAATTTTTAAGAATTTGTGCCGTAGTTTTGCTGACGCCGCAATGTCCCGTAGTAGGTGGATTTTGATGTTCTAATACGATACGTTATGCATTCCTAGGTAGAATCCTCAGAAAGAGTAAAAAACGTATTTGTTATTCGTCGATAAAAAATTTTATTTACCACCGACCAAAACAGAAATTTCTGGAGGGATTGGCAAGATTTTGGTACGATGAATTCATAATAGATACTTCAATACCAGGTGGAGGTTACGTCATAGAAGTAAAGATCCAAGGTTCAGAAATATGCAAGGCGTTAAATGTAAAGAAAGTAAAAGCTGGTACTGATCGTCATAAGGCTCCACGTGTTTGTCGGTTTAAAAAGATCAAGGAATAATCTGTGATCAACGTAAAATTAGTGTAGTCGACATACGGATGAAATTTCTGTATTGTTCATTAAACCGCTAGGCATTCTTTTTTGCATCCGGTATTATTCGGCGCGACCGTTTCGACGCCGGCATATTTAACGCCAGCTATTTGGGTGTGATCACTTTGGCGCGACCATTTTGGGGCGAACTTCCTTGAAAATTGTTTATATTAATAATGTATTGCATTGCATTACTAAATGTACATGTAATTACTGTAAATTCTCTTTATTCAAAAAAAAAACCAAACATCAATGTTTTGGCGTCAAAACGGTCTGCGCCAAATCGGTCGGTGCCAAATCGACCGGCACCACATTTTTTGCGCAAAATCGGTCGCTATCAAATCGACCGGCGCCACAATTATCGCGCTAAACCGGTCACGTCAAACCGATCGCGCCAAAACGTACCAAACCGTTTTTTTTTTCAATGCTTGAAAGGTGTCACTCGTTTTTTGTTAGTTTTTCTCCGTCTGACGAAATTTAGGCCAAAACTTCGCCTAATACAAAATCAATATAAATAATTGATTACTCAAAATCTAGCAAGGTTAGAAAGGTGAACAACCAGCTTTAGTTAGTACATATAATGCCTATTAAAGCTACGAAATAGCAGATGAATAAATTTAAGGATAACTAAGTTATTGAATTTTTTCGAAGAGTCAGTTTTTCCGGAAAAAGGGAATAATGCAAAAACCCTTCATTTTAGACACTATGTATAATGCATAAAATTACATTAGAATTTTTCAAAGAATCCAAATTTGTAATAAAAAATGGTAGTTCCATTTAAAAAACAATAATTTTGGCATGTTGCACTTTTATGGAACACCCTGTATAAAACGAAAATAATTTTTAAATGTGCATCTTATTGATTTGCACAATTTTCATTGCAAAAGTTTCATTCAAACCCCAATATTTTCCGATATATCCACCTTTCTTGCACTAATGGGCCACCCTGTATGTAACAAAGTCTGAAAGTGGATAATATATTTGTTTAATTGGGTTTGCAGATGTCCGAATATGAAACTTCTTTAACTAATTGAATACAACCGAGGCCTTTACCGATTGCAATACGCAGAAATGTCGATTTACCATAGAAGAAGAAGATTGGTTACTCTATGGTTTACCGCAACTTAAATGTTCAACAATTCCATAATGTCGTGCAGAAGAAGAAAGAGAAATCTCCCATCAGAAATTTGTCAAACTCATCTAATTCAATACCAAAGTATAAAATTACGTCGTACCTAACACCCATCATAGTGGAGTGATCATTTGGTGCAGCAGCGATTTAGATTTTATACTGTAACGTATCTTATCGTTAGTTTTTTCTTATTGCATTCCACAACCGCGAGATAAGTAAAACACAGGTGTATCGTATTACTCTCAACGGTATTACACTATTAGAGATTATTTATTTTAAACACGTACAGTAAATATAACTCTGATAAATACACAATTAATATTACATGTTTACACTTTATATCCACTGGCATTAAATGATAACTTCAAACTGACTTAATAAATACATGACTACGCCTTTATAGGTGTAATATAATATTCTAGAAGATAATCGAACGTTCAGGAGTTCTAGAACACCAAATAACTTATTCTAGTAACTGCAGTTGTGTAACAATACCTTACGAACAATTAAATAACATGTCCGTTAAAATCCACTGAGAACTTTCTGCGGTCGAATCAATGAAAAGCAATTTATTAACAGTTTACCACCCATTTACAATGTAATAATCTTACGAATTAAAAATGGTGATTTTAATACCTCTAAATTTTCCTTAAGTTTGCTAATTTTAATGATCTAAAAAATTCGTATTCATTTAATATATTGACAATATACTGATGAACTTTGAGGGTTATTATCTACATAACTGATGTGTTTGATCCCAGTCTATCGGATCATAGAACTCTAGTAATTGGTATTGATTGTAAACATAAAACAAATACAAATATCAAAGCGGCAGTATAAACCCATAAATACGTATACATCAGCCAGTACTACAATTGATACAACTAAAAATTGTTGGTTTTATTCGAATTTAAGCAAAACTCAAATAAATTTTATTTATTTTGATACCGACAAATTAAATCAGCATTTCATACGTGTTTCTGTCAAAATCGCAAATTAATTAAATGTTTCAAATTTGTTTAATACCACAAAGGAACTAAAAAACAGACTTTCCCGAACGCTCATTCGAATTAGTAAGTTAGAAATGTTATTAATAATTTTTGATTGTCTATGTTTTTAATTAAGAGTAACGAACGCAATACTTATTCCACTAACAAAAGTAATAAACGTACGTCATAGAATTTAAACGTTCAATCGTTTATCTGTTGGCATTACTTAGTTTGTACTATTTATACGTGTCTTTATTACACGAGATGTCGTAAGACACACATTTCACTTATGTCATGAAGGAATTTTTCAAGACTTACTTTCCAGTAATTTCTAAGATCGTGGAAACATCTTCAAAAATGTGACTTATTCTGCTACAGTCAATTCGTTCGGTCGTTATCAAAATGTTATCTTTCACAATTGTAACACTGTCAGTTATAACTTCATATTAAGTATAAGTTTTAATATACAGTCATAAAAAGTAAATCTTCTAATGTAGATCGCGTAAACCTAGGTGTTCATCAAGCGTTAGTTCTCGGTCCAAATCTATTTTTATTGTAGGTAAATCAACGACATTGCTTGTCACTTACCAGCAAAGTTTTAATGTTGTTTGCTGATCGGAAGACTATACTTATGGCTAAAGCTGATCTAAACGTGGCACATGATCGAATGATGATTGCTCAGGAGAGAGGTTTGAGAGTGATAAATTCAAATTAAATGATACAAAAATCATAAAAAAAATTGTTAGTCATAAACTAGTGATTATGTAAGTAAGGTTAAGTACCTGGGTATTCATCTTAACACCAAATTTTAGTGGACCAAACATATTGACATTTTAGAAAAGAAACTGTTCAAAAATATATTTGTTATTAGAAATTTAATCAAAGGAAAGGAACACCAACTGCAGCGTCTATTTAACCAACAGAAAACACCAAAACTGCACCAAAAACTTTACTCGGACACGTGTTTCAACAGCTAAGCTGTTATCATGAGCGATACCGATACTAAAATTTAAAACAACGGGAAGCTTATATATACTATCTGTTATCACCCATCGTTAAACTTAATTGATTCTTAGATAAGCTTAAATAATTCCTAAAAATCCTAATGGACCGTTATCATCATAATTCATAAGCAAATTTCTGTTTTTAAAAATTTCTAAACTTTCATAAGAATCAAGTTCGTTTTTATTATCCACCTTCTTAATTAATTCAATGTCGCCTACTATATGACCATTTTCAAGCATATGCATGGCAACACTGGACCTATCTGTGCGATGATATTTGACATGAGCTACGTGCTCTTTTAATAGGTCTCTTCGTTTGCCCTATATATACTTGGTTACAGTCTTTACAATTAATTTTATATATTCCCGATTTAACACACATTTCTATTGGGTCTTTCGGATTGCCTAAAAGATTTTATTGTCGAAATTTCGATAAGGTTGTGAGGATCCTAATCGGTCTCAAATTACTCCTGTGGATTTGAGATTGTTTGCAACGATACTGGAAATACTGAATTAAAAATACAAAATGACGTGGACTTGAAAAGGCAAATGAATGAAACACATAATTTAATAACAAATAAACTTGTTAGGAAACTAATGTCTAGATTCCAAAAAAAAAGATCTGTTCAACCATTTGCGTTTCGCGCCCTGATTTGCCATATACCGAAACTTGTATTTTTGCTTAAAATAATCGCCTACCGAAATGTACCATAAAAAACGGCTTAGAAGTTCTAGACTACCATGACAAAATAGCGGGCGTTGTTCCGAAAAAGCACCCACAGATCAGGAGACGTCGTCATATATTGGAGCTTAAAATTAAAATTAGCATATACGCAGAAAAAAATTGTGTTTGTTTTTAGCAACAAAGTAGTTATCTAATGAAGGATGTTAATGTGTGAACTTGATTAAGATT
Organism: Abscondita cerata; assembly: GCA_030710515.1. NCBI lineage: Eukaryota > Metazoa > Arthropoda > Insecta > Coleoptera > Lampyridae > Abscondita > Abscondita cerata. Next base: position 45,487 of record JALBCR010002882.1, read on the forward strand.
TTCACACGATTTAACATCGAAAAGGATCTTTTAGTGTAATGTAATCCAGATACTTGCAAAAGCAAGATTTAAATAGCCCGCCAGAACACAAAGCGCGCTTGGCCGGTCGCAAGTGAAAGGTTCGTACGACACTCAATTTAGAACATAACACTTCCCGCTAGTTTATCCAATGATCATGTTGTAACGTTGTAGTAGACACACAAATTGAATAAAATTCAAATGTGGGGATTAATGAATTTATTAGAATGGTAACAAAAATAAATATGTAAGTCAAAGCGTAAAAAAACCTAAAGGGGGGCACCTCTGCCTAAACGACCAGAGGAAAGAGAGGTTAGAAAACCTCGGGTTAAGTCCGACATAACGCAAACAAAAAAGAATCATATCAGTTAGGGTCCATCGGGTTCGAGATCATTGATTGACCGATTTGAAAAACTAGAAGTCCCCGTACACAAGTGTAAAACCAAAAACACAGGGGTGTCGTTAGTCAGGAATAATGTAATCCAGCCTATTTTCACACACAATGGGATTAAAACTGAAGAACGTAATAGTGTCAAACCTGTTGGTTTGCAAGGCGGGTCGACAGTGGCCCTATTTTTCGGGTTTGCACTGCAGAAGTTCTTAAGAACTCGGGAAGCATCAGAGTGAGAATTACAAATTTTAGCCATTGTAATTCTACTTATAAAGATTCAGTTTCACATACACAAAAATCAAATGAGCAAAGGTAAAGGGGCAATGGCTGTTGTATCCTCTCTCCGATCTTCATCCCTTAGGTTATAAAATATTAGTAATTCAACAAGGCCGATTCTCACATCTGGATTCTCATTATTCCCAACTCAAACAAAACACTCCAAAAGATAACAAAAAAAGAGTGATTAACGTTTACATTAATGTACGATATTATTCCGTCAAAAGACAAAAACAGTTATCCTAAACACGCGGTCAAACTATGCATACATGCATCATAATCTGTACATGATTTACTACACAAAAACAGGAAGCAAAGAAAAAAACTTATTACCAATCTTACATTACTAAGAGATCACCCTACAATTTAATACCTTTGTTTAATAATGGTTTAATACAGACCTAGAATTCGTCACAAAAAAAACGTTGTTAGCGTCACTAAAAACGGGAACAAAATGCCGCATTCCGCGATCAACCCTTAACCATCCCTTCCCATTCTAGTGCTTCCCTCTAAACCGTGCGCGCGAAATACAAACTAATGTCATATACAGAATGGTGCAAAAGTAAAATACATAAAACAAAAGAAACTTTTGCGTACAATTTAAATTCAAATCGAGTCATTTCATTAGTAATCGTTTCTTTTAGAGAAAATCCGAAAGTTCTCCAAAACAAGAGGACTCAGTAAGTAAATTTGCAAAAGTTTTGAACAGTATTTTGCTTCTTGTAGTTGCTTTACTACGTATCCCATTCAGAAGTAGAAATTCAACGGAAATAGTTTTTGAAAAATTTTGTTATTAGGTACCAAAAATGAAAATTGTGGAATAAGTAAATTTTTGTTTAAAAGAAACATTAAAATGTAAACATGGTAGAAAGAAATTTGCCACCTTCGATAGATAAATATTTTCTAGGCCCAACAAAGCATAGTTTATTTTCAAAAATATATTCAACAATAGCTTTCTAGTCTCATCCCTGTAAGAATATTGTAAATATTACATACATTTAAATTAAATGTTAAGATTAAGGTGGCAGATCAGATGCTCTGAAACTTCAGACTAGATCCAGGACTAAACGTGTGAATCGATATATTATCTTGGACGGTATAATGTCTTTAGCACACTAAAAAAATTACATAATTATTCAAATCTAGCGCCATAATGCGGATCAACCTGATTTGTCATAACCGAACTGCTTAACATCGTCACCTACCAAACGTAGTTCACGGGTCCTCCGTAAGATGGCTTTGCCAAAAAAAATAATTTTTTTTATTTTGGGTCGCTTATAGAGCTATAAAGGCATCTAAATGAGTTTTTTTTTATAAAAAATTGAGTTTTTTTATAGAAATAGAACAATTTTTATTACGAACGGTGGTAACACTGATTTGCTATTAAACGTCAAAGCTGTCGTTACGTTTGGCGTGGGTTAATTTAAATCGTAATTAATGTTTAGTAGATTTATTTATCTATTTATTTTCATTTCCGCCCATTTTTTAAAAATTAAACGTATGATAAATGTTCTAATTAAACTTAAACTAGCATTTCAACCAAAATTTAATGAAGATATTGCCACCCTAGCAATTACATTTCAAAATTCCCTAAATTTAAAAACTTACGAAATTTTATTTTAAAATCAATCTGAAAAGCTCAAAATAGAAAAAATAGTATAAAGAATTCGTTTCAGAAGGCATTTTAGCGACTCGCTTCGCGTAGCTTCGCGGCTCGTTTTCGAAACTGTACTCGTCTTATAAAATGCGTCTTCTGAAACTAGTTTTTTAATATACTATTAGAGTTACACATAATAAGTTTTATTTATATTATTATTGTTTTTAATGGTGCCATAATCAAAATAAGTAGGTAATATTTTTCGAACTTTACTGTAAAAATAAAATTTCATATGAAAAAAATTTAGTCTATCGATATTCTTAAGTTTCATTCTAAATTCTAAAATTCGTCGTGTGGTAACATTATTTCCGGAAATACATCTTTGATGAAATATAATCGATTCTGAATCGATATCCATCACGACACTATAATCGCAATATTCAATCAATGACGAAACCGCATAACGCCATCTATCGGTGACTGAAGTAAACACTAACACGTATAGAGAATCTACTGCTTGTATCTATGGGACGTTCTACATTCCGGGTAAGATGACATATTTATGGTTTTAGGTATGCGTTTTTTGCTAAAAATTTGCTAATTTTGATAGCACCGCCTCTCGCGGAAAAAATTTCCAAACTTAATTGGACTAGAACTTTAAGTTAAGGCATTGTTTTTATATACCAATGGTTAAGGTTAATACAGTCAGGTAAGAAACATTAGGTAATTCTGAATAAAATATAAAGCCTAGCTAGATTTGATTGTGCAATAAGGTCTAGTAAGAAAAGGTCTAAATTTTGAAATTTATAAAGTATTTCATTTATATGGCAATATGGCCGTCAAGCTTAAACAGTTATTTTTGGTTAATTTAGATACAAAGTAGTATATGTTAAAAGAAGCAAGAAGAAACAAGTAACAGTTTAGCGTTTCGCATTAATTAACCAGGTATTGATTACAATAATTAATAACTATTTTTAACGCTAAAAAGTTCGACTTTCCTGTTGCCATCTATTGTTATTAATTTAAAACTCAGATGGAATTCGACGTTTGAGTTTGAAATTAAGTACAATAGATGGCGACAGGAAACCCGAAGTTTTGAACGTTAAAACAGTCGAAAATAATTAACGAGTTGGCTATGAAAGAAGAAAATTATAAAAGGGAGTACCGAACAGAAAACGAAGAGTAGTTTTCAGCAGAGGAAAATTAATGTTCGATTATAAGGCGACTAACTTTAAATAAATATGGCAGACTTGTCCAAACAAGTGAATGACCTGATGTAAACAATGGGTCAGTAATCTGAGATGTACGTAATCAACAGGGAAGAGTGAAGACGATTTAGATTTGAATTGACGTATTTAAAAATTGTAAATTAACGTTTAGAATTATATGGAAATATACCGGGTGTTGATTCGGCAGCTCGATATTAACATTTTGCATGTAAAATTTATTGTCTCTGCAATTTCCTGCTCCTCTAATTGTTTTAGGGCTAAAACATCACAGTACAAAATTGTTCAAACCTAAAAATTCTACTGGAATGGTATGTTTTCTCCGACCAACATTCCACTGTAAGAAAGAAAATTAAGAATTATATATTTCTATCAAAACAAGCAGGAAATTGCATAGGCAAGATTTTACGTGTAAGCGGTCGAATCAACACCCGGTATATAATCTATTGACAAAGATTTTCAATTTAATTTTTACCCATTTCCAGACAATACAATACAATAACTTCGTATCTTCAACACGTACCTAAGTAATGTTGAGCATCATCACGGCTAAAAACGTAATAAATACATTTTATTTGGAGTAGGTTTAAAACGGGAATAAATTCATTGTTAAAAAAATTAGCGTGGGGTGCTTTCTACAATAACTTGATCTTTTCAAATAGCTAGCGCGCTCGGTATTATTTTTTTTTGTATTAAAATTATTTCTTCAATTACTTAAATTTCACTTTATAGGTTTATTCAAAATAAAAATTGTTATATTTCTTTTTAATTTACAAAAGCGTGCTTTTTTTCCTAAGTTTCTGCAATAATGAGGTTAAAATTTAATCATACATCCTTTCTAACACACACGTATAAAGAGGACACACACAATGTCATCTAATTCATTGCGTCTTTGTGCAAATATAACTATGCCGACATGAATCACATTTTGTTTAATTGTTCTTTGTACGAAAGTGATAGAACGTTGTTTATTGTTTTCCATATTAATCTTTATGAATCTTTTCGCATTCGTGTACCCAATACAACAGCATCTGCATATTTAAATGGTTCATCATAGGTATCATAGGATGTAATTTCTTAAATATAAATATAACAAATAATAAATTAATAATATAAGAGACATTCTGATTTATTACCAGACACTGCCATCACATTGATGGTTGCCATTCATGACACAGTATACCATTACAATTTACATCAAAATTTAAATAAAAATTACAAAAATAAAAATTTAAAGATAAGACAATTTCATTAATGGTTATTGTTGAATAGAAGTTGATGATTATTTAAGGTTTTGTTTAGTTGGAGGGTGTAGGTGATGATGTAAGATGTGTGTCGATCCTTTGATGGCAATTTTTACTACACTTTCAGATTTTGGTATTCCGAGTTTCTTTATAAAATTTTCAAAAAATTTTGAGACTGTCCCTCTTGCACCGACAAAGAGACCAATTACTTCCAGTTGTTGCAACCGGTATTTTTCAAGTGAACGGTTTGTGATTGATCGATACTATTTTCTAATCGAACAGTTGGGTCTAGAATGTATCCGGTTTTTGTTATTGTAGAATAAGCTATAATATCGATTCGAAGTGAAACGTTATCTTTAACACAATATACATCCTCTTCGACGGAGAAATTCAATTTTTTAAGTTCGTTGGCAATTAAAGATCTGATTTGGTGGTGACGAGTGTTTCTAAGTAACAAACCATGAGGACAGAAGCCGAGGACGTGACCAAGGGTTTCTACTTCAGTGTCTACACTGAGCACCGTCTCTGCTTCTTCCTGGATTTGCACGAACAGCGGTGACTCCTCCAATCATTTTAATTGCACTGGTCCACTCGGAACTTGACATTCCTTCCAATGTTTTGAACCACTTGTCAAATTCTCTCTCTCGAAGAATTTTTCTGATTTGAGTGCTGGGACGTACTGAATCTTGAAGTTGATCTTTAGAAATATCAAGTTTTTCAATGAATTTTCTATTTCTTGAATTAAATCACGGCAAAACGGAATGTATTGATTATTACATGTAAAAAGTTTTAGACAAATATTAAAATTTTGAATGTGAGCCTCCCATTGGGCACGGATTAAACCAAATCCTTTCAAGTTGGATGGAAAGTATATCATCGAGTCTGGAGTATCACTTGGCAGTGAAAGAAATTCTTTGACAGCACTTTTCAATATTTTGTCAATATTTTCAAAGAAAGATTTTTTCAATTTATTTGGTAGAGCACATTGGAGCAGATAAATTAGAGTTGGCCAAATGTATTGATTCAATATTTGTAGTTTTTGACCAGGGAAAAGGACACTAGTTCCTACCAATTTTTCTATGTTTTCTTTGAAATCTTTTGTAATCTTTCCTTCGTCAAAACTTAATTCATCCTCAAATGTGACACCCAGATATTTTATTGATTCATTTTGCTGTAGAGCTGGAACTTCCGTTTCTTCGTTAACTTTGATGCTGTTGTTGTTAAGTTTTCCATTTTCAATACAAATTGCCTTGCTTTTAGTAAAATTAATTTCCAGTCCTATCAATTGAAACATTTCTTGAGTCATTTCGACTAATTCTGCTGCGAACTCTCTTGAATTTACAATATTTGTTGTGTCATCCGCTCAGTCCTCAGTCAATTGAAAACCATGATAATTGGAAACGGTTGGGTCACTTAATTCATTAAAAATGAAATCAATAGACAAATTAAACAGTGCCGGAGATAGTGGTGACCCTTGCATCACGCCTCGATTAAAATTGATGGGTGGCGACTTTTTCCCATTAGCTTCAATCCTTGTAAAGTTGGATTTTAAAAGTTTTAGAATTAAATTTCTGAGATTCGTTGGAATTTGTCTACTCTTGAGTTCTTTTTCCAAATGGTCGTGTCCAACGTAATCAAATGCTTTAGTTATGTCCAAAAAAAACAGTAAACAAATCATTTTTGTACGACTTAGCTTTTCTTAGAATGGCTGCAATTATTGATGTGTTGATATGTGTGCCAGGCAGATTGGTAAAGCCAGTTTGGGAAGGATTGAAATTGATAAAATTCCTGAGTCTTTTATCCAAAACTCGTTCAATCACTCGTCGAACAATGGAACAAATTGAGATTGGCCTCCAGTTACCGGGTAATTTTTGTCGCCATCCTTATATATTAGAACAGTCCGAGCTTCACAAAGTGGAATAGGAACAAAGCCCCAAGTTGTCATAATATTTGCAATTGATGATAAAAATTCCTTCGGGACCTGGGGAAGTGTCAGAATTTATTTCCCGTATAGACAATTTAATTTCTTCAGATGTAGTTTTTGAAAAGCCATCATCGATTTGATTCTGTTCATCAGGTGTAATTGGTGGACCGTAAGATTTTCTTGCACAGTTATTTACATTTTCCCATCTACTTTTGAAGGACTCATGCAAAGTACTCATGTCAATGGTACATTGTTTTGAATTTCTAGACGTCATGATGTTGCGGGCGCATTTTTTCCTTTGGTTGTGATAAAGATGTTGCATTAGGTGGTGTTTAAATTTTTTATTTCGTTTTGCTCGTTCTCTCGCTGATTTTCGCTGAGGGTTAGATGTTTCTGAAAATTTTCGGTCATTCGCTGAAAAAACCTTAGGATTTTTTCGGGATTCATAGAATTTTCTGGCTGGGTGCTTAGGTCCGGGTAGAATGTCAATCGCATTTTTGAGTGTTGTCAAAAAGGTTATCAAAACTGAGTTGAAATTTTCCTCATCACGACTGGAATTAAGAATGTTTGAAAATTGTTCGTTAAATTCCTTCATTTGATTGTTCAAATGTTCAATTTTTGGGTTTTGAGATTTCTTTGGATCTTTTTGAGGTGCTGGTTGATTGTGTTGCTGATGTTGAGGAGTAGGATTAAACTTTTGGGCCAAGCAATTTCTGTAGATTAGTTGATGAGCACTCCGAATGTGTTCTTTGACACCTCTTTCACCTTTGAATAATTTTTCACAATGTTGACATTTCACTTTTTCATTTAGAATTGGCTCTATTGGGATATTTTGAGAAGATTCATGTTCTATTTCGTGGACTTCATTAGTTTGGGATTGTACAGGAGAAATTCTGGTTTGGGATTCCACTTTGTTTTACGACGTTTCCACCTTGCGAAAGTCATATTTATGCATTTGCCGTGGTACCATTCCTTACATTTGAAACATTAAAACATTGGTCTTGTTTCTATTGTTGAACGACATATGCATAATTCCTTCGGCTTATCTTCAAAGTCCATCCTAATAAGGGAGGAAAATTGAAAGAAATCCAAAATTCAAGGTTTTACGGAACTTGCGATGATAGAATTGGTTGCTAATGGTAATTGTGGATGTTAACTGGAAAAAACTTCAAAGAAAATTTTTCGAATCCAATTTAACCAAACTTCCAATTGAAAGTGATGATAAAATGTTCAGGATCAAAATCTGAAGAGAATGGTGTAAAAACTTTGATTTTATCACGACTATAACGTTTATGATCACATAATTCAGTACCCAACTCCACTCTTACAGTGTACCACTATATATTGAACAAAATCATCTATTAAACCACGATAAATTTAATAAAATAGAACAGTTTTATTTGAATTTTTTAAACGATATTCGAAGCACATTTATTAAAAGATACGTTTGTAATGAACACCTAATAAAACTCAAATGCAGTCGTTAGTTTGATGATATGATGAGTTTCTTTAAAAAATTCATTTATTACATAAAAAAGCAACAATAAATCTTTTGGGGTTTATCGTTACTTATAAAATAAATTGTTAGAAACCGTAATGTCTAGCCCTATAAATTTACTGTAAAATACTGCTGAATGCAAAATTTGCTCTTAAAATAATAAACTTATGGTGTAAGATATATCTAAACATACGTGAAAAAGTATAGCACTTTTCCACTGCGTACGAAATTATTTTTAAGATGAAAAACAATTTCACCTTTTCAATGCAGCTACGTATTCACATCGTCGGTACATATTTACTTATGTTTTCCTTATGTTAGCTACAAGGTATTTAAGTTGTAATTTGTTTGAATTTGTTTAAATAAATTAGTAATGCCTATAGCGGTTTTGTAACTAGTATCTTTCTCAAGTAACAATATAATTCAGCTCCTTCGCTTTTTGTTCAATGTAAGTGAGCGTTTCATAGTTTAAAATCCCAAAAGTTAGTACACACTAAAATACGTAATCTTATCTTAAGTCGTGTTAAATGTTAACCTAATTTTCATCTTTTTTCTTACATGCTTTGAAATATCTTCTTTTGATAAATTTGTAAAAGTCTTTTAATTTAAGAAGTGTGTCAAAAGCATGTTTTGCCCTTGCTGCACCTTCAGCTATTATTCCACTCAAGTAAGTACATTTCAGTTTGATCTGAAATGCCTTGTAAGTAAATTAATAAATGTTGTAGTTTTGAATCGTACTTGTAGTTTGCACGTGGGTATATTTTTAAAGTATTACTGATAGTGAAATATAAAGTTCGTAATTGTTCTACAATGATGGAGTAATTTACGTAACTTATACGTAAATTAATCAAATCAGATATTGACGATTAAATAAATTAAAGAAACTTACCCCAAAGACAGGTTTACTATAAGGGAGGGTACTAGAAAGGAATGCGATGGAATTATTTTGTGGTAATTTTATATTATGTATAAACGTTGGCTGTCGTATTTTTTAGTTGTATTCTACCTGATTATAGGTACAATATATTACTATACAGGGTAGCTTTTATGTATGGAACCAAGGCTCTGTAGCCAAAATGGTTGAAGGCATCATTCTGGAAATTTTAGGGATCAAATCTGAAGCTATTTCACATAATTTGACACAATCAAAAATTTTTTGCTCGATAATTTTTGACACGGCCGCCATCTTGAATTTTTTAAATAGCAAGATGTGATATATCATTTGAAAGCTTATTTTATTTACTTTGCAACTGACTAGAAACATTGAAGTTGTATTTGGAGGAAATACCTAAAAATTTATTCTAATAATTATTTCTGCAATTATTTGTATTATCGCCTTTTTAATTTAGGTGGCGATGCTTTTGACACGTTACCTAGGTGACGTTACCTAGGTAACGTTATAACGTCAAAACATCAGTTATTCTCATTACTAGTTCATTATTATTCAATAATTAGAACCGTCTCGTAAAAATGAATCAGCTAACTGAATCAGAAAGATTACAAATTCTTATGATGGTTGGTTACGGCGATAGAAAACGCACGCATAAAGAAGTTTGCCAACTCTTCAATGCTGAAAACCCTGATAGGAATCCTATAGTGAGATCTACTGTGACCAAGACTTTACGACGGTATAATATCACTGGGAGTGTTAAGAACCGTCGCAGAAGTGGCCGACCAACAACAGTGGCTACAGAGGATAATTCACTGGCAGTATTAATGGATGTAGTTCATCAGCCCAAAACATCAGCATATCAGCTTGCACTAAACCATAATATGTCTTGATATTCAGTTCAGACAATTCTAAAGCATCACAAATATCATCCTTACAAGGTACATTTAGTACAAGAATTATCGGAAGACGATTTTGATAGACGTATCAGTTTTGCGAGAACATTATGGAAGCAATTGCGGAGAATAACAATTTTGCAAGTTCCATTTTGTTCTCTGATGAGGCCACATTTACTCTCAATGGCGCCGTAAATAGACACAACTGCCGATATTATTCCGACACGAATCCACATTGGATGGAAACAGTGCACACCCAGTATCCTCAAAAATAAATGTATGGTGTGGCATAATTGGAGGTAGAATTATTGGACCATTTTTCATAGAAGGGAATCTCAATGCCAACAGTTACCTCAACATCCTACAGGAGAATGTTATCCCTAGGATTGTGGAACTTTTTCCAAACGTGGACGACCCAAATGCTGTTAGGGGCGATATCTGGTTTCAGCAGGACGGTGCCCCACCCCATTATGGGATAAACGTTCGAAATTATCTAGATGAAACTTTTCCAAGACGCTGGATAGGGAGAAGGGGAACTCTCGAGTGGCCAGCCCGGTCACCTGACTTGACCCCTCTGGACTTTTTCTTGTGGGGCCATTTGAAAAGCTGTGTATACAAGAACAGACCCTACGATTTAAATGAATTGAGAAACCGTATTGAAGCTGAGATTGCAGCTATTCCAGAAAATTGGTTGATAAATTCGATTAATTCTTTCCTAAATCGTATACATTACTGTCAGGAAGTAAATGGTTCACATTTTGAGCATTTAATTCGCTAAAGTATTTCAGTTTTCTTAAGAACATTGACTTTCTACATACGATGTTATTTAAATCTAATGATTCTTGTTTCTCCATGTAAGTCTTATTGTTCCTTTTTTTTCTCGATAATTATTTCGTGAGCAGTAAATTAATTTCTATTTTTTTCTGAGCGTATTTTTACCATCCAACTCAAATATTCAAACTCAGTTACAAAGTAAATAAAATAAGCTTTCAAATGATATATCACATGACCCATCATGTATAATACATAATACAAATAATTGCAGAAATAATTATTAGAATAAATTTTTTAGGTATTTCCTCCAAATACAACTTCAATGTTTCTAGTCAGTTGCAAAGTAAATAAAATAAGCTTTCAAATGATATATCACATCTTGCTATTTAAAAAATTCAAGATGGCGGCCGTGTCAAAAAATTATCGAGCGAAGAAATTTTTTGATTGTGTCAAATTATGTGAAATAGCTTCAGATTTGATCCCTAAAATTTCCAGAATGATGCCTTCAACCGTTTTGGCTACAGAGCCTTGGTTCCATACATAAAAGCTACCCTGTACATATATATAGTGTGTCCCAAAAAGTTTTATACAAATAAAGAAAAAGTTTATCTTTACATTTCACAAAAAAAATATTCTTGATGAAAAGCTCTGCATGGCTTGTAGATCCATAATTAAGTACAAAATTTTTAAAACATCGGCTCGAATACTACTACGGAACTTCAACGTATCCACCGTCTCTTTCTTTCAGGTGATTGTTTGTTAATTAAATTCGTTTATGACATTTCAAATCACATCTGGAGTTATAGCTTCACATGTTTCTCTAATGATTCTTTCAAGATGATCAACATCTTGAAATAGCCTCTGAAGGTATACTTTTTCTTTTAAGTAGCCCCACAAAAAAAGTCTAGAGGGGTAATGTCTGGGGACCTTGGAGGCCAAAGAAATTCTTTAATTCTTGTACCACTGAACATGGTGCTCCATCCTGTTGGTACCATATTTTTCCTCGTTCATTTAGTGGTAGTTCATCAAGAAAGTTAGACAAGTGATTATTTAAAAATTGTAGATATCTTTTTCCATTTAGGTTATTTCGAAACAAAAACTGGTCCAACAATTCTGTCTTTGTAAATGCCACACTGTATTAGTTTTAAATGAATATTGATCTCTGGTTTGGACATGGAAATTGGGATTAACATCACTCCACCATTAACAATTTTGCGAACTTACTGAACCATTAGACGTAAATATTGCTTCGTCAGAGAAAAGTACTGTTCGTGTCATAAATCTGTTATCTTCCAATTCTCCTTGGATACGAACACAAAATTCAAACCTTCGTTCAACATCTCCTTCTTTTATAGTATGGGTACATTATGGTTTGTATGGTTTGAATTTATTTGATTCTAAATTTGTGCAAGTGTAGTTTTACTTACATTCAATATAAATTAGAGCTTTTTCGAAGTGAATATTTTCCACGATTATTAGCAGTTTCAATATCTTCATTTCGAACCCATGCCCAAAGTTTCTTTCTAAATTTATTTTCAACACTTCCAGAACTTTTAAATTTATTTATTACATACCTGACAGTTGTGAAATGTATTGTTTAATCGAGGTGTCGATTATTAAAGATTTCTGCTGCTTCCCTACATGTTTTATAATTTTCTCCAACAATGAGAACAATTTTAATTTTATCTTCAATACTCAATTTTAATGTCATTTCTAATTATTGCAAACACACACTAGTGTAACATTTGACGTTTGTCGACAATTATTAGATATTCCAAAGCACTCTATCAAGAACGTGTGTAAAAATGATGAGTAACACAACATCAAGCGTTTATTATGAATGGGATCTTACGATATTTCGTACTGCGCATTAATCTAACAATTGCTGACGTGTTTATTGAAATATCTGGTGCAAGTTCCGTACATGGGATTCTCGATCCAGAGTTGAGACCAATATTTTTGAATAGCTCAGGTCAAGAGGAAACAAAAGTTTGCTGGCCGCAATTGCCGCTGACCAACCGTTGAAAAGTTATTCGAGTTTAAAGTTTAACCCTCCCCCATGTTAAATCTATGGGAAAGAGGATAACGTTATGCATATTAAACATTCAATAAAAATGTAATGTTTAATCTTAACTTAACACCACTGGAGAAAAATATCTAATATAAAATACAAACATAATCTAACGTAACCTAACCTAACCTAACCAACCTAACCTAACCTTTTTTTAGGTGGTTTAAAAGTGCTTTATGCACATCTGATTACTCAGATAGGGACTCCGGCATGCCGACTACCCACTAAAAACACTCCACCTTTTAATCCTCCCTACGTTTATCACATACATCACATGTAGGAAGTTGTTTCTATTAACTAGTTTGCTGTGAAAGTCTCTCTTCAGTTTTTTTCTCTTCATAATTTTTCTAATATACGTTTTGATATATATATATATATATCAAATATATACAAGTATACATTGACCGAGATTGGGTATTAGTTCTCTAGTTCATTTTTCTTTACCAATTGGGTTGTCCCATCTAACTTGCCAGTTTCTTCCCTGATTGTTTTCCTGTTGATGTTATAGTTCCCTTCCATATTGTTTTCTATCTTACCCCTTTTGATAACTATCAGGTCTGCAGGAGGACATCCTGAAATTACTTGGAGTACTTCTCTTGACGTCGTTCTGTAGGCGGTACCTTCTCTTAATAACATTTTTCTTTGCGTTTTAAGTACCAGTTTTTTATATGCTGGTGCTAGCATAGCATCTTTCCAAACTGAAGCTCCGTCTAATAATATTGAATTAAATACTTGATTTAATAGCAATCTTTTTTGAAAGGTGGGACCTCAGATATTAGGTAGTATCCTATTAAGTATAGCTACCCTCTTTTCACATTTGGGTATCACATACTTTACGTGTTGTCTTTATTATTAATCTTTAATTGGATTCCAATTTTCTTTCTAGGACCTTTTGTCACGACGCATTCTGTCTTTTCTGTGGTTATCTCAAGTTTATTTAATTTCATCCAATTGTAGATTAATTGTAAGCAGGCACATCCCTTACGGTTGATTTTTTCGGTAGTGTCTGCTTCTAAGATAAGTAATAAATCGTCCGCATAAGCGATAGTTCTAGCCTCTGTCGGTAATTTCAGATTAAGAATTCCGTCATATATGATGTTTCACAGAGTCGGTCCGAGTACTGACCCTTGTGGAACACCCGCCTTTACCGATAATTTACAATTTTTGCCGGCCAATATCTTCTTGTCCCTAAGATAACGGTCTATCATCCTAGCTATAGGGCCTGATATTGATCTCAACTGAATTTCTTGCATTATCCTATCCCAAGGTGCCGTATTGAAACCATCTATTATGTAGGTTGTAACAAGAACGTTCCATTTTCTTTTACTTCCATCGAGTATCTGCTTAACTTCTTTGGTAGACTTTTTCGAAATCCATATTGGTTTAATGATAAGTCTTTCTTAATTTGTAAGTCCTCGATTAGTCTTTTAGTAATTATTTTTTCGTATATTTTCCCTATAGTGTCTATAAGACAAATAGGACTATAGCTACTCGGATTATCAAAGTCTTTAACGGGTTTAGGGATTAAAACTACTTTCGCTTTCCATTTCGATTGGAACTGTTGCAGGTTTTTTTTCCGGTGGTCTCTTTTAGAACTGCTTATGAGATTCCTAAGTTTTTCTTAGATGTCTTGTACTGTGCTCTCGCTGCTTCTATATTTGCTGGGACCTGATTTTAATTTTTATTGTGTCTTTGTAAAGCTCTTCTTTTGGCATTACAGAAATCTCTGGCGTTGCTTATGTGGTTGTTTCACCAGTATGGTAGGTCTGTAGATTCATATTTGTGTTCACGGCTAACTTTAAATTTGCTTCCGCTAACAATTCGAAGGTTTCCCAGTTTGGTATATACACATTTCTACGGGTATCGGTCCTGCCTCTACATCGTACGCTAAAAGTAATATATTTATGGTCGCTTAAGGTTTCTATATTGTGTACCTCCTATTCCTCTATTCTAATAACTTCGAGAATACTATGGTTAGATCGATCAAGGATTTACTGTTTTTTCTAACAAAAGTTGGTGCCTTACCGTCGTATATATACTACTATAAGGTTATTTCCTTGTATTAGTTCTTCCAGTATGTCACCTCTATCGTCCGTTTTGGGGCTCCCCAAGGTTTCGCTTTAGCGTTCATATTACCAATTAATATTGTTCTATCGTTAATATAGGTCATGATTTCATTCAGATTTGATTTATATTAGGGGACAGATAGCACGTGTAACGGTCACTGTGAGTTAGGCAACACACGATACACGGAGTCGAGGTGTAAACGCGACATTTCTCCGTGTTCGCTCCTTAACGAAAATTTTTGGGGATTTAATTCCCAGAATTCAACTTCCGCGTTGTCCTAATTGGCCAATACAGTTTCGGCTGATCTTCAATTTCCGCCTTGTAACAACTACTATCACGTCGTGTTACGTGAAATTCAAATTTGCCTTCATCTGAGTGCTTAATCGTAATTCCGTCAAATTTTCTAGTGGTATGTATAGGACCCTGCAAACTTTCAATGTATAGCGGTATATTTTAGCTGGGGAAAGGATTGATTACTCGATTTTCTGAAGTTTATCTTAGGACGGATGCGTGTACTAATTTCTTCTAATGGTCGCTCGATTGCACTCAGGTACGACAAATATTCTTCATGGCTTCTTCAACGTTACACCGTGCATAATTTTCAGATAAGGCGAGTTACTCCGGGATTAGAGTTACTCCGGGATTAAAATTACTCGGCTTTAAAGGTTCTTTTGGCCTAAACAAAACCAATTACCTGGCTGATTAAATTCATCGTGGGATCTCTTTCTACCTTTTTGTCTTGTCGCTGCGTGTGTCGCATACTTGGGGTTTGCTGTTAAGATTGCTGAAGTACGGGACATCCTACCGAAATTAGGGGTCGCCGCAGCTGGAACCGACACCACATATCTGTATCTTCTCCTGTGTGTGTCAACATCGTAAACCTCTATCTACAACATAAGGTCAGATTTTTCTAATTATACTTCTGCGCTGAAAACAAACCATCTCCGGGACGTCACACTGCTACCGAAAACGTCTCAAGCGTAACACCTAAATAAGTACAACTTGTCTTGGCACCTTAAGTGCAGTTAAATCTTTGGAACTCGAAACGTATTTGTTCACGTATTTATATTTTTTTGTTAATTCACTACAATATAATTAATTAACTTGTTGTGGCGCATCTACTTGCCCAATCTGTAAACGAATGTGTACCGTAAAGGCGCGAACTTGCTTCATTTACCCACCATTGCTTGGGGATTTTAGAGTATAAGGGTAAGACCACGGAAGAGCGCTCTTTTGGGGAAACACCTAACTCTCCGATACTTTTTTAACGCTAAATATTGCAACTGCGAACACTAAATACACCTTCGTATTGTGCGGGTGTGGTTACGTCGCCATCTTGTCTAGATTAAATAACGCCAGTGGCGTACCGCATAAATTATTAACTTGCTATTAATCTTATATTTTTTTCCTTCTTTTGTGTACGACTATATATATGGGTACGAACGAATACGCTTCGTAGAATTAACTTACGATGTAAGTGGATATATTTAAATTGTGCTCTGTTCCTTCTTCTTTATGGTGTGTTATTAAATATAACGTTTTGTAGGTTACTGGTGTCTCTCTCTCTTTATTGTATTCATTACTCCTTTAATTTGTTACGGTTGATTGTTGCGTCTGTTTCTTTAGTTCGGAAGCAGGTTTGTATCCACGCATTAGGACTATGGCGCCCTCGGATTAAATCAAGACAGTTCTGAAGAAGCGGTGGATCCTTTTTCTCACCCACGCCCTACTCTTCGGCTGCCGGCAAAACTTACTTTTCTTCAATTAACCGTAGCACACGCCACCAAATTTAGTTCTTTTTAATTATTTGGTTAACTTCTAGTTTTTTGTTTATGAACTTTATTGCGACATCGATTTTGTTATCTACCACTCAGTGTCCAACTTTGCACATTTTTTTATTAGGTTCACTAAGGGCTATTATATGGATCGAATTTTGTTTTGCAAACGCTATTGCCAAGTTTTGGGCAACCCTGCTGCGCATAGCATTTACTTGTTAAAAATTTATTTTATTGTCTTTTATGTTCATTTTCGCTACCTTCCTACAATCCCTCGTCAAGGAGGATTTCTTCAGTAATGTCGGGACTTTGTACTTCTTCCGATTCTATGGCAAATCGTTTAGCAGCGTTGCGGTCTAATCTATCTCTTCTCTAAGAGTTTTCTTGAACGCCATACAGTTTCTGCCACCAACCATGTGCCCGTTCTCATTACAGATAACACATCTCAGGTCTTCTTTCTTGCAGTTCTTTTTGTCGTGTCCTGACGTACCAAATGTTAAGCAGACGTCCGTCCTATCAGGGCTATTACATTCTGTTCTGCTGTGTCCGCATCTTCAGCTTCATTCGATTATGTTAATCCTTTTTTCGATTCTGCACCTGGTATATCTAATTCTTATGTCGGCCGTTTGTAGCAGTTTTCTGCGTCGTCTTTTTTCAACATAACGGTCACCGCTTGGGTATAGTTAGCGTTGGATTACTAATCTTACACTCGTTTTTATCTGTACTGCCAACCATTTTTGACACGGCATTTTTGACATCCTCTTTTATGGCTAGGTTATCGAGGCATCTTATGTGTACCGTCTCGAATTGAGTGGGTTTACTGACTTTTGTGCCTAGTTCTCTCCTTTTATGGCATTGTTAAATTTATTTATAGCTGTCTCGTCTCTTTTAGTGACGATCAACAGATTATCTCCCTTGGTGCGACCTATGATGGCTTTAATAGCTTCTGTATTTTCTGTACAATCCAATGTTCCTTTTATTTTTTTTAAGACTTCGTTGTAGTTCGAATCTTTTGCCTCTACGACTAATGCGTGTGTTTTCCTCTCCCTGACTTTTTTGGTAGTTGTTTTTTGTAGGCTAGGCGACACTATTATTACAAGCATTTTAGTCTTTATTAGTGCGCATTTGGTCATGTTTCTGAATCTTGTCTGATTCATTTTACTCGGGATGCTTATATTAGTAGTTGATTATTTATTATTTCATCCGTTCTTATTTTTGCCATTTTTTAAATGCAATCATAATAACTTTCTTTGTTATTTTTCGAATGCAGTTTAAAGATATGTCGATCCTTTTTATTTTCTGACCCTGTTTTTTTAGGGCGGTCGTCCCGGTGAGGTAACTTACCTCTTTCTCTATTTTGTTCAAATCTGGAAATTGTTGGATTGTTTCTTTCTTTATTTCTTCAAACGAATTCACGTCTTTGTTACTTCTCTATGCCGCTAGTTTACTTTTCTGGATTACTTTTATTCAGGGTTTCCACTTTCATCGTAGTGCTTTGGAAAGCCTCATCCGCCCATTCCCTGTCTGCGAGGATCAAGAAATCCTTGTAGTTTAGTGTTTTAGCAACATCTTCTTTTTCGACAGGTAAGTTGTTTACATTTCTTAAGGTTAAAATTTTCTTTAGTTTTTCCGCATCTAATTTAATCTTCCCCAATCAGTTCCTTTTCTTTTCTACACACTTCCAGTTTTTGAATCAATTCTTCTTCCTTCATTTCTCGTTCCGGGACCTCTTCTGAAAGTACAGAGATTACCAAGTCGTGCTGCGAGTTGTTATGTTGGCCCACCAACGTTTGTAGCAATTCCTGCATTTCTGCCGTCGTTATTGCATTCATCAGATTTTTAAGTTTATTGCAATGCTCCTTAATTTCCCTCTTAGTATTTGTGTTTTCTTGTACCAGGCCACAAAGATTTTGAATTTCTTTGTCAATTTTTCCTATATACTTTCTATACGAATTTACCACTTTCACCTGCGTAGCTGTCACTTTATTCCATGCAGCCTCTGTGCTTTGTCGGTATTCTGTTCTTTTTCTTTATACTGAGGTTCTGGTTTCTTCGTTTCAAGTATAATCTAGATATACGATGTTTTTTGGGATTCTTGCTTCACTTGAACTATCTGTTATAGTCGGCGATCTCTCGAGTATTTTCCTTTTCGGTCTATTGGCTGTGCTTTGTGTAGAAAAAGGGAAAGGGAAAGACGTCTCATCCCATTCGTAAGGCATATTACCCCTAGAATTTCCTGGTGTACTTGCCTCTACTCCGGTGCTTTGTGCCAGTGAGAGGGCCTCTGTTCTTGTCTCGTGTACCTTTGAATTGCCAGTGTCCATTGCCGAGTCCGTCATACTTCCAACATTACTTGACGTGATTTTGATCCCCCCCCCCAGAATCAGTGGAGCAGCCCGGTAAATTATCGGGGAGGGGTTCTGGCTCACGCCTACCCTCCTGGGGTAATTATATGTTTAAATCCGTCATGTGCCGTTATTTGGTTTTTAGGGTTTTCTCCCTTAGCGTTTTACCTGTTGCCAGGTCCGAGTCCGCTGCCCATTGTCCGATAATGTGAATCCGGTCATGAAAAACGAATACCCCCTAGCCCTCGCTTAACCTAATAGCTTCGGGGGTGGAAAGACAAGAATGAAGAGTTTGGCCAAGAGAGGCCATAGAAAAGAAGATGGAGAAGGAGTTTGACCATTCAGATAAGTTAAAACATCATCAACATCAGCTAGAAGAACTCCGGGATTGCCAATTCCCGTACCGGCAAAATGGCAGTTTCTGAAGTATGTTCGTTCCTGTTGGTACGCGGGAGGATTTTAACCCTCCTACCCAAGAAAAGTTTCAGCTACCTCTCAAGGATGTTTCCTATCCGCCACCTAGAGACGCGCCCGATGGGGGTTGCAAGTAACCAACCTAACCTAACTTAACCTGGTGTTATTTGCTTTGTCGGTAGCGTATTCTACTTGAGTTATAAATTTTGGGGATTTGTCTAAAAGTAGACCTAACATTTTTGTAGATTGGAGAAGGTTTACGGTGGAGTCTTCCAGTTGAAATGCAATAAACCCTATTTTTCTATATACTTTGTGTTTTTGTAGGTACAAGTTCTAGGCCTCGGGGTGTCATCCATTCTTTTATCTTATTATATGCCATCCTGGTTTTAGTTATTGCCACGTCAGGAGATTTACCTAGAGCTATAATGGTAAGGTCATCTGCAGACGCCACTAGTGTAGTCTCATCCGGTAATGATATGTTTAAAACTCCATCGTAGGCAATGTTTCACAACGTGGGTCCTAAGATTGACCCCTGAGGAACTCCCCTGTGGTACGCCCTTGAATAAGTAGTGTTGTCTGGTAGATCCGTTACTATTATCCGATTTGAGAGGTAGTCGCCTATTGTAGTCTGTAGAAGCGGATGGATGGAAGTCTCGGTAATGTAGTCCGTGATGTAATGTCTGTTTATGGTGTTAAACGCGTTCTTAACGTCGATAGCTGTTATTAAAGCGATTTTTTTGTATCGATTTCTACCCAGTCTGGTGGTGGCTGCGTCGAGTATTGTCTTAATAGCCATAGTAGTAGAATGCTCCTTGTGGAAGCCAAATTGTCTAAGGCTTAAAAGGATATGTTGTTCTATTTTACTGAGAATAATCCTTTCGTACAGTTTCCCCATGTTGTTGATGAGACAAACGGGCTTAATCTTGCTAGCCTCGCTCTTAGAGATAAGGATAACTCTATCTTTCTTCCATATATCAGGGAACTTCCCTTTCGAAAGAACCCTATTAAGCGTCGTTTTAATTATATCTGGTCGCACCCTAGTTATGGCTTTAATTAACTCTACAGCACACCATCCAGGCCTGCGGCTTTCCAAGGGGCTAAGACAACAGCCGCGTTCTGAACGTCAGTTGTCAAGATGTACGGTGTCGAGTCTGAGTAGAGGTTAGTTTTGGAAAGAGGTTCTCCAGGGGGAAAACGTTTGTCAATAGTGTCTATAGTCTCGTCTGTACACAGTTGTCGGGGAAAGGTGTTGCCGGGGAGGGTTTTTCTGACAATTTTGTAGGCATTACCCCATACGTCTTTGTCAACTGGTTGCAAAGATCTCTCCACTTTTGGTATTTGGTTTTTTTATGATTTTCCGTAGATCTCTTTGAGCTTTCTTATACTGCATTTCTGTCACCGACAAAGGAGCCCTTTCGGAGGTTCTATTGCGTCTCAGACGCTGCAACATCCTTCTCTTACTGTTGCACAGAGAGTGGGAATTCGCGACGTCCCTCGTCCACCAGTAGTTCCTCCGTCCGGTCACTTCGCTGGATACGTAATATTTCTGACAAAGATCTTGCATAATTGTTTGCAAATTTTCAGGATCCAAGGGAGCACCACAGGGAGCTCACCTAGAGTCGTCTTTAGGAATTCCACCGGGATATGTTTCGCCGGGTATCTATGTGACCGTATATGATGGTAAATATAGTTGATCCTTGATCTCAACGTGAAAGTGACGTATTTATGATCGGAGAGGGTTTCCTCATCGTAGACTTTCCAGAACGACAGTTTCGTATTCGGACCCCCAAACGTGATGTTTGGCCTCTTCTTGCAAACGTAGCACTTCCCTCATTTGCCACCCAAAGTTGGTGCGTCATACAAATTTCCTCAATTTGTTGTCCTCCAGTATTTGTTTGAGTCGATCCCCATGTTGTAGACGCGGCATTGAAATCTCCTGCTACTATTAGTTATTTATAGGAACCTTGTTGTATCAATCTTGATAGTTCTTGCAGCCCATTTTCCACGTCGCCGGCGTCCATGTTAGGAGATAAATATAAGGAGTAGATCCTGGTGTCTCGGCTTTGAATCCAGCAGAAATCTCTGCTATTTAACATAACCTAACCTAATCTAACCTAACCTAACGTACCCTAACCTAGGTTTGCTTATTTTGTTAAAAAAAAAATTTCTGTAATGTTAAGTAAGGGTTAAATATTAAATTATTATTAATTAATTAATAGGCATAATGTTATACTCTCTCTCATAGACTTAAAATGGGGGAGGGTTAAACTTTAAACCCGTATAACTTTTGAACGGTTGGTCAGCGGCAATTGCGGCCAGCAAACTTTTGGATCATCTTGACCTGAGCTATTCAGAAATATTGGTCTCAATTCTGGATCGAGAATCCCATGTAAGAAACTCTGGCCAAATATCTTTTAATTTTTATTTACAAGTGGGCATAATTTTTTGCTACTTAATAACAATTTCGATGAACATTTTGCTCTCCACTACAGTTTTAACGTGATATTGCTCTCACTCCAAATCATGGTTTTCATATTCCTTGTATTCCAGCCAATCTTTTAAAAATTTTGTACTTAATTAAGGATCTACAAGCTTTTTATCGAGAATATTTTTTTTGTGAAATGTAAGATAATCTTTTCTCTATTTGTATGAAACTTTTTGGGATATACTGTATCTTAACAAAGTTATTTAAATGATATTTAAATTTATTAAAAGTTATCTCTTTAATTAAGATTAAAAAAAATCAAACACGTTTAATTAATTTAGCTGAAAATATTATTCATTGAAAAAAAAACTGACATTTTGAAATTAACTTTAGCGCAAGAAAATAATGTTGTACAATTAAATTGTAAATCAGATATGACGTTGCTCTGGCACAGATTTCATCATGGCGTATATTATATAACACTATGTTACGTGTAAATTTTTCTAGCGACTTATGACTTTTGTATAAACGCGGAGCGTAACTTTTTTAGATCGGTATGAAAGTTAAACTACATCTATTTGATGATGAATTATCTTCATTTGTTGAATTTTTTTATAAAGGGTGTTCAATGACGAAGATGGAAGGGAGTTACTTAAGGAGATGATACAGTTCATTTCCAACAACAAAGGTCATATATACTAAGTGACATAGAAAGAAGAACACCCAGTAATAATGAATATTTTGAAAATTTTTTTTGGGAATATATTTGTTGATATTAAGATAAAAAACGATCAGTTTTTCAGCCATATTGCCCTAGCGGTTGTTTTGTTAACCTCATTCAAAAACACTTACGATTAAGTAGCCCTAAAACAATGAATTAAACATTTGTAAGTACAGTTGTCATTTAAGCGATTTAAATTGCATTTCAAAGAGCTTATTTAATTCAATCACAATGCCTCCAGTGCAAAGAAGCTATAATTTTCGGCAATTAAGCGAGTTTGATAGGGGTAGAATTTGGGATTGCGTGAGGCTGGCTTGTCTATGAGAGATATAGCCTCTAGAACGTAACGGAGTTTAAACACTGTGGCAGTTTGTGTTCGGGTATGACACCAAGAAGGCCGTACACAAAGAGCGAGAGGTACAGGACGTCGTCGAAGAACCACAGAACGCGAAGATCGCCGTCTTAGACTATTTGCTTTACGGGACCGCTTTTCTTCTACACGGGCGATTGCGAACCAGTGGTATGAAAAACATGAAAGACCGATTGGGATGCGAACCGTTTATAGACATAAGAACCGTTAGGCTCTTTTCATACCGTTCCCTTTTTGTGCTACCGCTGACTCCAGAGCATCGACGTTATCGTCTAGCGTGGTGTAGAGAACGGGCAAATTGGGACCAAGAATGCAATTCAATTGTCTTTAGTGATGAATCCAGATTCTGTTTGGGTATGCATGACGGTCGTGCAAGGGTGAGAAGACGGCGCGGTGAAAGACAAGATCCCCAATTTTCTGTGAATAGGCATGTACACCACACAGTTGGAGTTATGGTATGGGGAGCTATTGCTTTTGGAAGTAGGTCACCTTTGGTCTTCATTAGAGGTAACATGACCGCTGCGTCGTAGACCCCCATATTGTACCTTATGTTTAGACCATCTCCAACAGCACATTCCAACAAGACAACGCACGACCTCATGTTGCTAGAGTTTCTTTGGCTCATTTTTAGGCCAATCAAATTGCTTTGTTGCCTTAGCCACCAAGATCTCCCGATCTTTCGCCCATCGAGCACGTCTGGGATATTATGGGAAGAAGATTACTCAATTTACCTCACCCCGCACAAACTCCAGCGGCTTTGCAGCATCAGTTACAGATAGCATGGGATGAGATACCTCAAGAAGAAATCGATCACCTCATTAGAAGTATGCCCAGACGTGTTAATGAGTGCACAAGACATCGTGGTGGAGCAACACATTATTAAGTTTTTTGAAGAAGTTAACAGTTTAATTTTTATCAAATTGTGATTGTTTACTAATCTAATTCGTATACACTAGTATACCAAAAATTGTTCAAATAAATTCATTATTACTGGGTGTTCTTCTTTCTATGTCACTTACGATTAGTATAAATAGGTGTCTGATATTGAACTATTTTAGAAATATTTAGGTTTTACGGTTTTCTTAATTTTTTGCTTCATATCTGTTGAAATTCGGATTTTTCCAATGAATGCGAAAGAAATCGAATATTCTACGCGGATGGGTTTAAAATTTTATGTTTATATTCCGTTTTAGAGCAGACGGTTACTTGTTTACGTATTTTACCTTCGGACTATTGTCTTAGTAATGACTCTCTGCTTGAATTGTATCATCATTCACGTGATACGTTTGTTTTGTTTGTATCTTCATTGGAAAAGTTGGAATTTAAGCAATGATGCAAAAAACCAAGCAAATATTAACACCTAAATATCTCTAAAATCGTTGACACCCATTTACATGACTCTTTTGTTAGAAATGAACTGTTATTTATCTGTTAAAGTATACTCCTGTATAGTGAAAAGAATTCTTCGATAATCTAATTGTCTTAAAATAGAATCTCTGTAATATCTGCGAAGCATTTTTTAGGCCAAAAAGAAGTTTGATAAATTTAAATGATATAATGACTGTGGTTTTTGGAATATCTTCAGGAGGTATTGGAATATAGTGAAATGCTTTGACGATATCTAATTTCGAAAATATTGTTGATTGATTGATGAAATCCTGCAAGTGTGGAATTGGATATCTGTAGTGGCTACTTATAACGTTTAAAGCTCAATAATCCCCACATGGTTTTCAACTTCCATCTTTTTGGGTACTAAATGCAAAGGACAAATACTTTTTGAAGGTCGGCAAATTCCAAATTCCAACGTGTGCAGAAATTGTTATTTTTTTAGGTGCTTGATGTAGGGGAGAAAGGGTTTAATAAGAGTAATTTCTCGTAACAAAACCTAATGTTTTTGAACAAAATCTTTATTCACTATTTGAAAATTAAGGTAAATGAAAAAAAATTTTTATCCACTTTTAGGGGTAAAATCATCCCTTCTACCAAAAACTTAAACATTGTTCTCTGACAAACATTTTATGGCAAGAATGTTTTTAAAACCTAGTATTTCCCTTAACTCTGGCTAATGCCAAGTGATCAGAGCAATGTTTACTAATGAATTCATTCCTCACTAACTCCCGCTTACATTTCGCAAGACTTTCTACATTGATTCCATCCGTCAATTGATCTAGCGAATTCGTAGAGACAGTTTTCATTACTCTCGTCTTCCGAATTCGAAGAGTTAGAAAGGTTGTCTTTTGTGTTTTTTTTATTTTCTTTAGTTTTAAGGTTATGTTTTTATTTTAATTGTTTTTTCCTTTCCTTTTTTGCATATCCTCCTTAAGAATATTTTTTATGGTGTGCCTGTTAAAACTGCAGTTCCACAACACTTCCTTTTTCTTGTCTTGACAATCTTGTGGTGTAATGGAAAAAGATAACTAATTTGTTCATTTGGTTTTGATCTGGGATACTCTCAGGGATCGTTTGTTAAAACAATATATTAAGCTTCATCAAGGTCACTAGGTATTTGGTCGATTACTTCAGGAAATTTTCTAATACCTGGTTTCTGTGGTGGATTTAGGTATAGACCCGTAAGGCCCCGATCTACGGTGGCATAATTCAACCATATGTTTCAAGCCTCTCAGTTAACTGAAATGCAAATGATTTAATGTGTTTTTTGGTGAGACCATAATCGAGTTTCCATTTCTTGGATATGTCGAAGTATTACTTCTTCTTGATCCAAAGTAAAAACTGGACTGTAATATTCTCTTTAGCACTTTTGTAACACTATTCTTTTGAGAGTATTTCGCGGAGATTTTAAAAATAAATTTAGTGTCAACGCTTTTTGCTTAATAAAAGACATGCAAGTTTGGAACCTTATCTATGAGGATAATTTAAATGCAGAAAGATACTTCTATATTTTGCAAACTGTCGTAGTAGCTGGTATCAGCTAGACGGTGCTCCACCTCACTGTGGTAATAATCAGTCAGCAACTTGACGAAATGTTTGCGGACCGATGGATGAAGCGTTTAGGACCCTGGAATTGGACAGCAAGATCCCCTCATCTTTCACCGCTTGATTTTTATGTTTGGGATCAATAAAAGAAAAAGTTTATTCAACACCCGTACACAACATTGGTTACTTGATCTACACAATTGGCACTAGTCGATTCAGGAACGTTATATATTACAGCATTTTTGGAACGCCGCTGACATCAAGATTAAGGGAGACTTTTTGACGTTTAGTAACTATAACGATTGTTTTAGACTATCGAGTTCAATAATCAGTTGTTTTAATTCATACACTTCAGAATTACCTTTATGCATTTATCACAATGATAAGCTATATGTCTGTCCTTGCTTTGTAAACATTACACATCCATACGCGTGAGACCCGAACAAATTGAACGAATTGGAATTTTACACTTATCACAAATTATTTCTTTATCAGGACTTTTGATAAAAAAGATATAAATAAAATATGTAGTGTTCCATTTAAAAAATGTAAGTTTATGCTGCCACGATTCTTTGGAACACCCTGTATAAATATTTTTAAAACGTACACTCAGTAACTATACTAAATGTGACACATTTTGAGTTATATCTTTTCTATCAACTAAGTTATTCCCCAATTTCAGAATTACTGGAAAATATTTGTATGTAGTATTGACTCGTGTTAACGATCACGTATACGTAAATGCATTCGCATTAATGTAATTAAAAATAAAAGGTAGATGCACGTTTGTAATTACTTAATAATTAAGTAAAATACCGAATTAATAATGAAAAATGTGTGAATAAAAAGCGGTAATAAAATGTACTACAGCAATTAAAAACGGAGATGATGAAACATCCCGGCGATTAAACAGTTCGACAACAAAATGGCGGCGAAGAACAGGCAGCACTGAAAGGTCCCATCGCTCCAACCAATTAATTGAAGTAATTTTTTAAATATTCTAAATAAAGAAAAATTCTAATGGAATTATATTATAACAAAAAAAGTATAAACAGCCAATTTTACCAAACAGTAGTACCTACAGGTATTTTACAATTATGTTCTATTAACTTTCATTGCAACTATTTTTTCTACTACAGATCGGTTGCGCCAGGAAATTTTGTGATGTATTACTTTTTCTGTTTAATTATAAAAAAGTGTTAGAATAATACATTTAGAAACAGTTAAATAATTTTCTATGTTATACATAATCCAATCCAAAACAAATTGCTTATTGTCATCCCTTTCAAAACATCACAGATTTTGGGAATTAATAAATAATTATAATACAAATAAATACAAGCAAGAAAAGTCAAGCGTAAAACGTTGAAAGCATTACAGTTGCGATAAATATTAGTTCTCGGGGTTAATCCTAGGATCAAAAGCCCTTCGGTATGTGCTATATCTACCTTGTCTTTATCAAACTGGAAACGTCTTATACCTATTTTTATTGCCAACCTGCATTAACGTTACGCATTACCATAGCGATTGCGGATATAAACAAACACTTTATTGTGCTGTAAAAGTATATTATATTATTCGGTGAGTGGTAATGTAAGCAATAACTCACGCAGATGTAGTTATTGCCGTTGCCACCAGTTGAATACTACAATACTTTATATATGACTATAATATACTTACAAATTCTTTTGACATACTGTAAGGTTTTTTATACTTGAACGAAAGATGTATCTATGTAAATATTTATTTATTTATTGACATTGAACTATTTAAAATTGAACGTAATGATAATAGTATGAGTTTTATTGATCAAGCCGTGCCTGATTTATATTCGTAATTAAATACATTAATATTTTTCAAAAAAATTCATTATGAAGAATTGTACATCATATACAGGGTGATTGTTTGGAACCGTACATTAGAAGAATCAAGGGATGGGGATATCGTATGGCTCTAAAATTATGTTGTTGGCCGAAGATCGTTGTGATCTTTCTAATAAAAATATTTTCAAGATGGCGGTATTTTCGGAAATACTCTCTTATTTCAAATACGATTACATATTTTTTATGACTTTTTTGGTTTGTAAGCAGTTAATTTTAGATGCATTTTTATCAGCATTCCCTATACCTAACTGTAGCCGTTTTTCAGATATTTTAACTTTGCGATATTTTTTTAGATTTGTAATGTCACGCTTGACGTCATATTCCGTCGTTACTTTTGCAGATATAGCGCTAAAATTGGGACGGTGCGCAGCAGAAGTATCGTTTTTTTATCGCAATTATGCAAAATGATATAGCTTTTACAGGATGTCCGAAATTTAATTTCCAAACAAGACAATTTCAAACCACAAAAACTCGATTTTTTCGAATACGATGCTTTTTCGTCGATTTTGATACAAAATTAAATCAGGAATCAATCATTAATATCATTCCCTATACCTAACCTATCTGTCATCGTTTTCGACTTATTAATGATCTTTATAAAAGTTGAGAATCCGTTTGGAAATAATTTTTTTTATTTTGGGTCGCTTTAATAGCTATAAAAGCACACAAATGAGTTCTTTTATAGAAATAGAACAATTTTTATTCCGAACGGTGGTAACACTGATAACGTCCAAGCTGTCATTACGTTCGGTGTGCATTAATTTAAATAATAATTAATGTTCAGTAGATTTATTTATGTACTTATTGTTATTTCCACCCATTTTTTTAAATGAAACATATGATAAATGTACTAATTAAACTTAAACTAGCATTTAAACCAAAGTTTTAATGAAAATATTGCCACCCTAGCAATTATACTTCAAAATTCCCTAAATTTAAAAACCCGCGAAATTTTATTTTAAAATCAATCTGAAAAGCCCAAAATAGGAAAAATAGTATAAAGAATTGTTTCAGAAGGCATTTTAGCGACTCGTCTAATAAAATGCGTCTTCTGAAACTAGTTCTTTAATATACTATAAAAGCATGCAATTGTTAAAAAAAATTGTCATTGTTAGATCATTTAAGATGGAAAATCAACAATATTCAAACACAGATATTTTGAATTTATTTTATATCCATCGATAATGTAATAGAATTATACAAAGAACATGCCGTACGTTCAATGAGAGATACCCTCATCTACCTACAATGAATCAGAGAAAATTTCACCGAATACAATTGAACTTCATAATGTATGGAAGGGTGATATACGCTAATAGTCGTCAAAAAAAAGATAAAAATAATGAAATTAACGTATTAGGATATTTCGATGCATTTTCCCGGATCCAATTCGATCTGCGGCAGAAGATCAGGGCTTAAAATATTCTATTATTTAAGCAATATTGAAAAACATAAAATGCTCAACTACTCATTCACTAAAGTGCAGGAACTTCACCCATGAGACGATGCAAGGAGAATTGAATATTGCAAAGAAATGCTTTTAAAAATACAAGAGGATCCACTTTTTCTGCGGAAACTCATTTGGTCCGATGAAGCTAAATTTGTTAGAGAAGGGTTAGTCAACAAACGAAATTTTCATTTTTGATTTGCTGAAAACCCGCTTTTGAAGCGTGAAAATTACTTCCCACGTCAATTCAGTGTTAACGTTTTCTGTCTGCTCATGGGAAACCGATATGCGTTTGTAATTTATGATGGAAATTTAACGAGCGAAAGCTACATCAAAATTTTATTAAGAGGTGTAGTGGAAGAATTTCTACTAGAACTTTCACTCAATACTTGGCGAGATTCTTGGTACCAGATGAACGGAGCTCACTCTCATTCAATCGGGATGTGAATCGAGAGCTAATTTCGAGGATAAGTGGATTGGCCGCAACCAAGATCACTTGAATTGACGGGGTGTCATTAAGAACAGGGTGTATGAGGGCCCAGTTCAAACCAGAGAAGAGTTGGAGGAACGCGTCAGGGTAGCATTCCGTCAGTTGAATCCAAAACATATTTACAAAGTCTGTGCAGAAGCTGTTCATACAAGGATCCACCGTTGTTTACAAGAAAATGGAGGCCATATAGAGCATTTATAGCATAAGGCATGCTTTTCTATTATTTCCAAACAAATTCTCAACTTTTATAAAGATCGTTAATAAGTCGAAAACCATGGCAGATAGGTATAGAAAATGCTATTAATGATTGACTCCTTATTTAATTTTGTATCGAAATCGACAAAAGAAAGTAGAGCATCGTATTTGAAAAATCGAGTTTTCGTGGTTTGAAATTGTCTTGTTTGGAAATTAAATTTCGGACACCCTGTAGAAGCTATATCATTTTGCATAATTGCGATAAAAAAACGATACTACTGCTGCGTACCGTCCCAATTTTAGCGCTATATCTGCAAATATAACGACGGTATATGATGTCAAGCGCGACGTTACAATTGTAAAAAAATATCGTAAAGTTAAAATATCTGAAGAACGGCTACAGTTAGGTATAGGGAATGCTGATGAAAATTCATCTAAAATTAACTGCTTAAACCAAAAACGCCGTAACAAATATGTAATCGTATTTGAAATAAAGAGTATGTGTCCACTTCGGTGTTTACGGAAGTGCCTCCATCTTGAAAATATTTTTATTAAAAAGATCACAACGAACTTCGGCTAACAACAAAATTTCAAAGCCATACCATTTCTCCATCCCTAGATTCTTCTAATGTACGGTTCCAAACAATCACCATGTATACGAAGGAAGAGAATATTAAAATGTTTATTTGTTTGCATGGTGTTCCAAACGTCACAGGCAGTTTTTTTACATTAAAGTGCACGAGGATAATATAATAGAATAATTTTCTGCCTGAAATTTCCGCAATGCTAGTGTCAAGACCATAAAGAAAATTAATTTTTATCATTACGTGAAATTTTTTATTATCAGTATATACCTCTTCACCATGGGAACAAGAAAAATGAACGTTATGTTATGTTATGTAAATACAACTTTTTCTCAAAAATAAAAAGGGTGGATGAAAACAAAAATATCTGTCACTTAGTGTACGAGAGAGTAGTAGTCCATCATGTTGTCTTCAAATGTTTATAAAAGCGTTTGCCAAATTAGGGAATAATAGAACGCTTCAGGATTGATTAGAAATCAAATGAAAACTGAGAATTTGGCTTCTATTAAAAATTTTAATCCAAGGAGTCAAACCCGTCTACACAAGGGACAATAAAGTCCATAAACAAAACAAAGATTTGAACAAAACCTTAAACTAACAACATAATTAGAAACTGAATTGTTTCAAATGTTGTGTGTTGTTTGAATTTTCCAATAAAATATTTAAATCCAGAAGACGTATTTCACATTTTATTCACTTCTTCACTTCTTGAAGATTAATCCAAAATGAGGTGTCGTAACTTTATCATTTTACCAAGTTTGGCGTTCCCAGAATTAATACTTCATTCCGTAAATGTACGTTGATTGTGGTAACAACAAAGCAAATTTTAAGAATTTTGTTGCAGTTCGGAAAAAATCCGCTAACGCGTGTTAAATGTTTAAAATTCAACGATACACTAAAATTTTTGAATACCGGCTCCTATTTCTTTATAATTACTTTTACACGGATACATTGGTTCTTAATGAAAATCTTCCGCACAAACGTTAACTTATCGCTTCAATGTTTTGTGCGAGACTCACTTTAATTTACAAAATTCAAAAGTGTTTGCTGCCTACTTAATTTTTAAACAAAGAAAAATGAGATTGTGTCGGTCACATTGAAAGACAACAGAAAAGATAAATACTGAGATGGTTTGCCAATGTAAAAACAGTCACTAGTTTAATGTGGTCGTCAAGAGTGGTACAGAATTGTCATTGTAGGTTGATAAAAGCAACTCCTCGTTGTCAGTTTAAATCTCACGCGTGTAAACCAAATATCACTGCCTAAGTCGTGCTTACAAGATCTTTTCAGCAACCACTTCTAGTGGAGATTAGACAGAAAAATAGTGTAAAGTTTTTGAAAGTGCGGAGAAAGTTAGTCGTTTTGGCATAGCAGTAGGGAAGGCTTGGAGTAAGCCGTCCCGTTGACAAGTACTTTGAGGAATTTGTTACCATTAAATGAAAAATTGATCTTAGAAGCAGCCAAATCCATGTTAAGGTTGAATTCAACCCGGTAGAGTTCAAAAAAAGAATTACAAATTACCCAAAATTCAACTAAAGACGTTTTCAAGAAAAGTTTGGGATTAGCTCGGATTTTAGGCACAGTTTAAAAAGATTGACGATGATACCAATCTACATGTCGCCTACAAGATTTCAATACTTGGTACAGGCAATGAAGCTGGGATCCAGGGCCGATCCAGGCAGATAACTTTTAGAAGATGGTTATGGCATTGAAAGATATATTTGGTACCAAGGAACTCCTGATTGAAGAATATGTCAGACACCTATTGAAGCTGGTGACCTTAAACTTGTCACAGCTAAAGGAAAACTTCAATCTTCAATCGTACAGCTTACGACTAACTAGTCTCATTTATGAGCATTCGAATCACTTAGAGTTTCCTCGAACAAATTTGGAGCTGTTTTATACCCTATTGTTGAATCATGTCTCTCAATTCCTGTTTTGAGAGCATGGCAAAGGAAGTCTTTGTGTCAGAAAAACAAAACAAAGGAAAGATTTTAGAACGTGATGGAGTTTTTGAATGCAAAAGTGAAAAGCAGAGAATATACTTTGCACTTGAGGTTTTAGACTACTACTCTAAACAAAAAGAAAAAAAAAAAAAAAAAAATGTTGTAAAAAAAAAAAAAAAAACAAACAAATTATTTTAAAAAAAAAAAAAGAAAAAAAAAAAAATAGAATTTTTTGAAAAAAAGAAAAAAAAAAAAAATATGAGGGGGAGGGAAGAGAAAAATGGGTGTTTTTTTTTTTTTTTTTTTTTTTTTTTTAAAGAAAAAAAAAAAAAAGAAAAAAAAAAAAAAAAAAGAAAAAAAAAAAAAAATAAATTATAAAAAAAAAAGAAAAAAGTAGTTATTATAAAAAATTTAATTTTGATGTAAAAAAGAGTTCTATAGTTTTTAAATTTAAGGAAAAAAAAGGGGTTTTTAAAAAAAGAAAATTAAAAAAAAAAAAAAGAAAAAAAAAAAAGTTGAAAAAAAAATAAAAATAAAAAAAAAAAATTAGAGATTTGGAAAAAAAAAAAAATAGGGATTCCGAACCTTCGAAAGAGAGGAGAAATATCATCACTTCTGGAAAATAGTTTTAAAATGATGAGAGATATGAGGTTGCTCTTCCATGGATGGAAATCCACTTCTCATAATAAATAATAGGTTCCAGAATGCCGACTCCAAAGTCCTGGGTGTAATTGAAGAAGTTTCAGAGCAGAAGATCGATATGGTCTGTCACTATTTACCTCCTCGAACTGTATGTAAGGAGCAAAGTATAGGTACGATGAGTTAGATGCCGCCGGAGTTTGGTCATTTGCATGAAATAATTAGTTGCAAGAAAAAGTATGTTTGTATGACTGCCTCTCTAAGGGCCCTAATATATTACAACTTATGCTTGATTTGCGTCTACGAAATCACATTGAAAAGGCATTTTTAATGATAAGCATTTAGAAAGAAGGTAGAATTTCTTTGCGTTTTTTGATGGCGGCAAAATCCTGTAGGTAATGTAAAAACTATTTTTTGCCGCCGAAGAGTCGTTTCTGGAAATAACTACAGCTCTTATTTAGTGGTAGCAGTAATTGATCACCATCTCAGAATGGTACCTTTTAGAGAAGAGAGAGACTCAGTGACTCTACGTGGAGCACCTGGTTTTATTTTGACAGTGTGGAAGAGTACAAGGAAGAAGCTGTTAAAATTCTGAACGAAACGAAGTTTGTTTTCACTTTTTTTATTGAAATTATTAAGTTGCGAGTTGCGACGCTGTTAGATGTTTATTTTTTGTTTCTGTTGTATTAAGGCGTTGCGGTACCACGTTCCATTCTTTCAATTTAACTTGACCATTATGCAATGTAAGCTATTTCGTTCGTAATAATAATAATAATAATCTTTATTAATTTCCTTAGAGAGATATAGTTAAATATAAGTATAGGTTATAATTGAGATGTCGTCAGCATACATAATCAATGAAAAATCATCCAAATAATTTACAATATCATTAACATATATGGTAAATAATTCTTCTTCTTCTTCTTCTTCTTCTTTTCAGCCACTTTTAATCCACTCCTGGACATAAGCTTCTTCCAAGTTACGCCATCTATCTCTGTCTTTTGCTACTGTCCACCATGTTTGACCTGTCACATCGCGTAGATCATCTGCCCAGCGTCTCTGTGGTCTTCCTCTACTCCGGGTTGTTGTTCTCGGCCTCCAATTAAGTATTCTCTTTGGCCACCTTTCATCATCTTGCCTTGCAACGTGCCCCGCCCATTGCCACTTAAGCAAAGCTATATGCCGCATCACGTCTGTCACTTTGGTTTTGCTACGAATCTCAGTATTTCTTACTCTATCTCTCAAAGAGATTCCGAGCATACTTCTTTCCATAGCCCTTTGTGTGACAGGCGGGCTATTGGCTATGGCTCTTGTAATTGCAGTCGTTTCCAGGCCGTACGTTATCACTGGGAGAATGCATGATTCAAACACTTTTCGTTTTAGGTTTATAGGAGTTTTTTGGCTTTTTAGAATATAGCTTAGTTTACCGAATGCGGCCCAGCTAAGTCCGATGCGCCTTGTTGCTTCTGCCCCTTGATTCGCAGTTACCAGCTTAACTTTACGTCCAAGATAGATATACTCTTCAACATTATCCAGTATCTGGCCTTGTATTTCTAGGTTTACTGGCTCGGTGGTCATTAACTTGGTCTTCTTTAAATTCATTTTCAGCCCGACCATAAGTGATTTTTCATTTAACTCCTTAAGCATTTTCTGCAGTTCTTCTATCATCTGCAAAGCGTAGGTGACTCAAATACTTTCCGTCAATTATAATGCGAAATTTTTCCCAGCACAGTTTTTTAAATACATCCTTTAGAGCGGCAGTAAAGAATTTTGCATAGATAGGATCCCCTTGTCGAACACCTCTTTTTATTGGTATTTCGTCTGTGCTGACTTCATCATCAATTTTCACGTGCATTGTGGAATTTTCATAAATGTTTTTTTAATGAATTCGTGTATCTGGAGTCAACTCTTGTATTATTTAGTAGTTCCAAGAATGCCCAGGTTTCAATGAAGTCAAATGCCTTCTTGTAATCAACGAAGGCCAAGTACAGGAGTATGTTATATTCGGTGCATTTCTCTATTAGATGATGTATGGTCAGTGGTGCTGAATCTTTTTCTAAACCCTACCTGCTCCACAGGCTGATAAAAGTTTAGTTTGTTGATGAGGCGATTTGTTATGATTCTGGTCAGCAGTTTGTACAGGGACGAAAGTAGGCTGATTGGCCTATAGTTTTCCATGTTTGTGCTGTCACCTTTTTTGAAGAGGATTTTTACTTTGTTCAAAAGAGCAAGAATATCCTTTTCCAGCGTATCACCCCCCAGTTTTAACATTTCATTTGTTATTCCATCTCCACCCGGAGCCTTATTGTTTTTCATTTTTCTCAGGGTCGCTTTCAACTCTGTTCTATCCACTTCAGGTATTTCTTCCGACCCAACATTTAAAATCGTGCAATTTTTCAAATTGTTTGGCTTCGGCTTAGTTGAACTGTACAGTTTCGTGTAATAGCTCTCAACTATGGCTGCTAATTCGGTTTTTGTCGTAACAATTTGCCCGCTTTTGTCTTTTATTTTTGTGATTACTTGTTTGCCACGGCTAAGTTTCGAACGAAGGACTTTTATAGAGCAATTCTTCTCAATAGTGTCATTTTCTTTCTTATGACTTTACTTACTTTTTGATGTGCTCCAGAACCTTTGTTTAGTTTACGCCTTTTTTTAATTAGCTCTTGGGTTTCTTGGCTGATCTTGCTGGACTTGCTTCTTTTAGATCTTGCACACACTGTTTTAGTCGCTGTATGAATAGCCTGCGATACCGTTGAGCATAAATGGTCCAGATCTATAGATTCAGCATCTATGCCTTGTAACTTGCTGTCGATCGTTTCTTGGTAAAGTGATTTCTGAGAGATAAGTTTTTCTGAAGTAGGAAATTTTCCTCTATTTACAAGTTTTTTCCTCTCTAAAGTAGTTTTAGCTGAATTTGAGCTCTAACCATGCGATAGTCACTGCCAGTGTCGAAGCAGTTAAGGACACTTACATCCACACATATTTCTCTTTTAGACGTACATATGTAGTCTATTTCGATTTTGACGCGACCATTTGTGCTTATCCAGGTCCATTTCCTGTTGTTGTGTTTTTTGTAAAAAAAATTTATACAGAACATGTTTTCACTGGCAATAAAATCTACTAGAAGTTGGCCTCTAGGGTTTTTTCTCCCAGTCCGAAATTCCCAATATTTGGAGGGTCACCATCTTCCTTTTGCCTACTTTTCGTTGAAGTCTCCTGTTAGTACCCGAAAATTAGTCGTCTCAGCACGAATAGCTGTTATTATGTCCTCGTAGAACTGTTCTATCTCCTATGATCAGAGGTACTTGTTGAGGCGTATCCATGTATAATTTGCAAGTTATATCTCTTATTCACCTTAGGGGGTTAAAAAAAATAAGGTTGAAAAAAGGAAGAAAGAAGGGGGGTTTTTTTGGGGAAAGGGGTTTATTAAGATAGGGGGATTTATAAAGGGTAGGGGGGTTTTAAGAAGGTAAAGGGGGTTGTTTTTTTGGGTTTTTTGGTTTTAAGGAGGGGTTGTTTGGGTTTTTTTTTTGGGTAGGGGTTGGGGGGGGAAAAAAGGGGGGTTTTTGGGAAGGGGGGAGGAGAAGAGAGGGGGGGGGGAGAAGGGGAGGGGGGGGGGGTAGGGGGGGGGGGGAGAAAGGGGGGTTTAGGGAGGGGGGTTTTGGGGGGGGGGGGGGTTAAGGGGGGGGGGGAGGGGGGGGGTGGTTTGGGGGGGGGGGGGTTTGTTTTGGGGAGGGGTTTTTTTTAGAGGGGGGGGGTTTTTAGATAAGGAGAGTGAATGGGTTGTTTGGGGGGGGGGGGAGGGGTTAGGGGGAGGGTATGGGGGGAGGGGGGTTAGGGGGGGGTAGGGGTGAGGGGGGGTTAAGGGAGGAAGTTGGGGGGGGTTTGGGGGGGGGAGGGGGGAAGAGGGGGGAGGGGGGGGGGGGGGGGGGGGGTGGGGGGGGGGTGGTGGGGGGGGGGGGGGGGGGGGGGGGGGGGGGGGGGGGGGGGGGGGGGGGGGGGGGGGGGGGGGGGGGGGGGGGGGGGGGTGTGGGGGGTGGGGTGGTCGCCGTCCGTTTCTTTTCCCACACCCCTCTAAGAGGAATTCTGGGGTTACCTAACTTCCCGAACTGTCGATATCGTCGCTAGCAGAAAACTCATACTCGGGACTGCATTAATCAGATTACAGCTAAGTTTTATTATTTAAGTAACATATTCATTGTTAATCCGTATGAATCTCATGTACTTATGACATGAAACGGTTTGATCTTAAGTTCTTTAGTAAATCTTTTATTCGGTGGTACTCTCCACAACCGAACGCTTTTAACCATCAATACGGGCTCGGGCGCTTCACTTAGAGCGGTTGATGCGAAAACAAAAGGCCTTTTGGGTTTGCGGGAGGTACGTACCCCTTTAATCTTAGTTTAAGTCGGTGTCGTTGCATGTTGGACTAGATAAATTACCGTGTGTAAGTGATATATGTACGCAGAGTATTCCTATTCCTCAATTAACATTACTTTTGGTGAGACTAAAGCTTACCTGTGAATCCGGTACATTATTTGCGTACTTATTATTAAGCGAGGCTACTGCTAACGTACGTGAATACATCCGAGAGTCTCTATTTCTGTCACATTCACCTATTACTATAAGATTTGTTTGTTATTTTATTAAATTGTCTGTCTATCTCTTAATACTAATTGTTGTGTTTGATCTTGTTTCGACAATAAATACAAATCCTTCAAGTTTCTACTAGAACTGACAATGATATGTGAAATCCATATATTTTAGTACCTACATTGTGTTTGAAAATATTTAAAGGAAAACTTTCATTAAAATGTGTAACTGAAACAGAATGAAAATTATTAAATTTTGCAACAAAATCGTCAGACTCCCAAGATTCGTAAAATAAGACTTCCCTTAACTTATTATTATTTTTCATAGAGAAATTTCTTTTATGTGAAGTATTTTTATCATAACCAGTCTCAATTCATTTTAATAGATTGTTACTCACTTCTCCAGTTAAAATATTATGATCAGACAACTTCTGTTCACAATAAATTTTAAAGGACTAGTGGAATATATATTATCAATTTGAGTTACAACATGATCATTGGGTCTTGTTACCTGAGAAGTTAAATTAGTAAAAATATTAAATGAGTCTAAATTCCAGTTTATGAATAGAACTAGAAAATTTACCAGTAGGTGCGCGATATATATTAAAAAGATACACAACCCGTTTTTAAGGCGTATGAAATACCGCTAACTTCGAAAATTTGTTCCTCACAAAATTCACTTAATTGAAATCGAAGGACTCTATTGCAGGACTTGCTCCAGATGACGCAACCTCCTCCTTTTAGAATTTGAATAAAAAGAGCACAGCTTATAGTTAGAGAAGTTATAGTGAATAATTTCATTCACACGACACCATGTTTCATTCAGCCAAATAAATACACAATAATTATCTTCCGTCCAAGATGCTGAGCAACCAATGGTTTTACTCTTCCTATGATTTTTATTTTCTAGTACCATGTTTTGATTATCATGATTCATATGGATTGGTTTATTGTTAGATTTTTTCGTTTCTTATTTACAACTTCTACCCATTTATTTTTGTTATCAGGTGTGACATTTATTATTTGATTATTGAAACTAGAAGTTTTACATTCTTCGTTACCAATATCAGTTGTCGGTTTATCATTATGGGTTATCAGGGCGCCTTTTAAGGCAAAAGTGTTGAAATTTACTGGGACCGTTAAATACTTATTCGGCACAGCATTATCTACGTAGATTTGGCTGCCTATATTAGTTTGTGTATATTTATTTCTAATCATAAGAGTTAATAATAACTCTTAATAAATTATTAACGGTTTTAAGTTTTTAATACGATTACGATTTTAATTCCAGTGTCGCAAATATTTAATTCTTAAATAAAACGATTTCAGCACTTGCTACCTGAATTACGGCTTTACGAAAGCACGTTTTTATAATGAAAGCAATAATTAAATAAACCTACCTACTTTTTAATTTGAACGATATTCTTTTACAAAAAAAAACAACGTAGGTTGTATCAAGAAATGATAAAAGGTTAATTTGTTTTCAGATTATTAGTTCTCCTTGTTTGCGCAACGCAGAACAACCCCGATTTATGACATCGCAAATTACATAAGTATTCCTAAAACCGGTCTTTTGTTCCTCTAAAATTTTGAAGTTAATAAACAAGAAATGTAATATTTTAAGGCTTAAATTTTGTTTGCCATTTCAAATCTGAAAACCTTTAATTTCACTGTTTGCATATATTACTGAAAACAACATCGTTTTTGATCTCCTACAGTAAGCGGAAATTAATAAAATTTGTTATTTACTTTTGCCCTTTTAATTTTTCAAATTAATTTGTTCTCTAATTAAAACTGCTGCAAATAAACGATGGTTTTTTTCTAAATTCGCTAGCTTATAAAATGTTAAATACTACAATAAATTTTATTACGAAGAACAATTTAAAAAAAAGTATATCCCGACTTCATTATTTGATTAAACGATTAATTTTAATTCTTTTTTTCTAAATTTGCAAGAACAAATCTAATTGAGAATTTCGCCCAATAAACGTTTAAATCAATTTCGAAATCCTTTAAAGTGAAGTTTGTTTAAACGATGGCCTAATAAAGACAAATCAAAGTTGTTAACCGTCTATGAACTTAAGATTTTTAAAAATAAAACTACGCGATTGAACCACTTTGGTTTTTTTCTCGTCAAAGTCGGTGGTCTGCAAACTTTCCAAGTAGAATCGGCACTCTTCTTCAGCAACACTAAGTATTGATTTGATAACTGCATTTTAGTTTTCTATTTTTAAGTTTAATACAACTGCAAGAGACAACGGGAAGAACTGTATTGATAAATTGAGTTACGTGATATGTTAGAACCTACATTTTTTTAATTTTTTTGCTTAAATTATAAAGATACAACGGGTTCATTTGAAAAAAAAAAACATTTTGAAATCACAATGTCAGCATCATCTACATAAGTGTGTCATAGTATTCTGAATAAAAGTTTGGTCTTAACGTTAGTCTGTGACAGTTAGACCATTATTATCACAGGCAAGAAACCCAATCACCTAACTAAATAAATAACATGCAAATCGTTCTTTAAGGTTGCGCATAAAGTTTTTAGCAATTTGTATTATAGCGGACATTCCTTCAATTCAAGTTTCTAAGCTGAACTGAGAAACAACTATTACCTACTAGGTGGCGCAATTACAAATATCTCATAGTTTTAAGTTTATTTAAGTTAAATTTTTTTTCATTGTTTAACAAATTATGTAATTACAGTAAAACCTGTTAATTGAAATTTCAGTTATTGATAAATGGTAGCAATCACAGAAATTTTATTTCTACAAATCTGTACCTTTATATTACATTTTATAAAATAGTACATTAAAAAACATGTTTCATAAGAAGAGTTCTTAAAGTATGAGTTCAAGTTTTCCAAAGAACAAATGCTATAAGAACGCCTTATGAAACACGTTTATTATACAATTTTTCTATTGAGGTAATTTAAACAATTATTTCGTTTAAACTTAAATACATATTAGGTAACTAAACTATTGGTGATGTGTGGTAACACTGGGTAGAGTTTCAAATGTTTAAATTGAAATTTTATTTGTCAATAATTTTGTGCAATCTTATATTAGTATGTTATGTCGTTAGTGTGAACGCACACCTACACTCGATTCATTTTCAAATCTATACGAAAATCAACCTTTTTTCAAATTCGTCTCACATTAGAACGGCTTAAGATATTTTCGTTTCGAAAAAAGTTTCGAGTTTACGAAAGATGTGTCTTTATTTTTCGATTTAGATTTTTTGTATGAGGGCATCTTCGAGGTTAAAAAAATGTTAAAAATAGTCAAAAAAATTTCAAACAAATTGAGCCGTAAGTTGACCACAACTCGCTTATTTACGGACCGATTTTCAAAATTCAAAAGCATCATACGCGGATAAAGAAATAAAATTTTTGGCCGTTTCAGTTTTGTTAGACCTCGCGTGTTTTCAAAGTTATAAGCGAAAACGTTTCCGACAAAATTTCATTCGAAAACTAAAACGGCCATAATTTCTAAATTACAACAGATAAAAAAAAATTTATTTAAAAAAAACGTTCCTTTTATGACCCTATCACATAATGTTTAAAAAAATTTATCATTTAAAAAAATTTTTTTTTAAGGAATTTTACATTGTTATACGAATACTGTAATTTTTATAACTCCGGAACCATATTACGTAAATATTCGTTTGTATGCACGAACTTGATGATTCACACACGCGTAACTGCGAGAGTTATGCGAACCAAACAGTCAATTTCACCTAAATAAACTTTGTTGTATTACGTTAATGCGGTCAAGCCAATAAATCCGCTTCTAAATATTTTTTAATAAATAATTTCTATTCGGACTACATCCATATCTTCTATATTAATATGTTATGTCGTTTGTGCGTCCTCACCTACTCGATTCGTTGCGAGCGCACACCTGAATACTCTCGACTCATTTGTACGAATTCACATGGAGTACATACTCTGCATTCATATTGATTACTCAACTGATGAATGTTAATGTAAGTGCTAATTATTGTTCATGACTGTCTGCTCTTTAGAAGCTAATTTATTTTGTGACTTAACGCATGCGTAGCATGCTGGCTTTGTCTAGTTTAAAAATAAATTTTGACAGTTTTAACTAAAAATGAGCGACGAACATTTCAATGCACACCACCATAATTGCGTACACTTGCAGAAGGTGCAATAGATAAATTGATTCCTGAAAAATCTAAAGGTGCGTACGAAAAGAATTTAAAAAATTTATGCAGTGGACAGAAGAAAACAAAATTAATACAATAACTGAAAATGTATTAATAGCATATTTTCAAACATTAAGTACTACAAATAAAAATTCTACGCTATGGACAAAGTTTTCAATGTTACAAAACAATGCTGAATATTCGACATAACATTGACATCACAAAATTTTTCAAGTTAATCGCTTTGTTAAAGAGATTGTCTGATGGGTATCAACCTAAAAAATCTAAAATTTTGCAACCTACTGATATTAAGAATTTTATTAAGGAAGCTCCTGACAACGAACATCTTGTCTTAAAGGTTTTTTAATTATTTATTACGCCACAAACTTATATAAGAATCTATTATTTCAGGTTGTGTTGATAATGGGATATTCTGGTGCTTGCAGAAGGGAAGAGCTTGTAAACATGCTGCTCGATGACATCCAGTCTAAACCAGATAGCATTTTGTTTCAGTCCCTAAAACAAAAACTAATGTCCCGAGATTATTTGCGGTGACTGACAAATTTTGGATGGACTTGATTAAAAAATATGCCGACCTGAGACCAATTCACACAAGTCATCGACGTGCAATACCATAATGGGCACTGCACCACACAGCCTATTGGTATAAATAAGATAGGCAAAATGCCGAAGATTATAGCGACGTTCCTCAAGTTGCCCAATCCCGAACTGTTTTCTGGACACTGTTTTAGACGTTCTTTAGCATCCCATTTAGCGAATGAAGGTGGTGATTTAATTACCATTAAACAACATGGAGGTTGGAGTGTAGCAGAAGGGTACATTGAATCTTCATTAAAAAGAAAGTCGATGTTGCTCAAATGTTATGGGGATCATAAGGTCAACCAGGGACTTCCTCTTCAAGGGATGGTGTGTCATTAGGCCAGTCATGGGCTTCGTCTCCAAGGGCCGGTGCTTTATTGGATCAGTCAGGAGCTTCCTCTTCAAGGGAAGGTGTAATTGAAACAATTATAGCAGAATTATAGCAGAAACTGCTTCAAATAGTACGGTGCAACACACCTACCAGATTATTCCTGGAGTTAGAGGAATAAATATTAATACAGGGAAAATTGTAATATTACAGTTACCTTTAATAATTGCACCTTTGATAACGATGTCATTGACTAATTAGTCAATGAGGACAGTCTAATAAAATAAATTATGTAGTTAAATTACTCATATCGTTTCTATATTATTTTTATATCGACTAATAATTACCAGGTTATAGTTTAAATCAATGTACCTAGGTATTTTAGTGGAAATCACTATGTTCATGTTCAATCTGAATCTACACGTGTCTTCACCTTCACCTTTCACCATAATCATAGGGTCTTTGTTTATCTATGATCATAGGTAACAGACCATAATCACATAACTTGCTCATAATTTAGTATTCATATTCACATAACTACTGCGCATACGCAAATTTGAAATTAACCTTTACGTTTTTAGATCAAATTTTAAAAACTACAAAGTTGACAAAATTTAGAAATTTTTGTTTACTGTATTTTAATGTACTA
The DNA here is from genome assembly GCA_030710515.1 of Abscondita cerata. Classification (NCBI taxonomy): domain Eukaryota; kingdom Metazoa; phylum Arthropoda; class Insecta; order Coleoptera; family Lampyridae; genus Abscondita; species Abscondita cerata. The sequence continues at coordinate 88,865 of JALBCR010002882.1, forward strand.
TTTAACAGCCAGACAATTGTAAAAAGTAAGATAACCCATAGTGATTAATCTGGTATTTTTTTCTAGAAATATTTCTTTTCACATAAAAATTAAATTACTCGGTTACAACTGCTTAAATGCATGCAGTTGTTTCGAATGGGTATTAATCAATGAATGGTATTAATAGGCAAATCTAATTGTGTTATATTGGTCCTACGATCCTAAGAAGTCGTACACCTAACAATATTTCAACTTCAACGGCATGGAAAGAAGCCTCAATATAATTATGTGGATTATCGACTGACCACATGTAGTTCTATACATTTATCACTAACTTGATACTCCATTTTTGCCAAATAATTTGAATCGGGAACATCAAACCCAAGCAACTAATGTTTTCTTTGAGTGTAAATTTTGTGCAGTAGTAAAGAATGTAATTAACTATTTGCAGTGGATGTTTAGTGTTTATTTGTTTAAATACATAATAGAATATGGGGAAGACACATAAGACAGCATACGTATATTTTATTGACAACTGGTTACACATTGTGGAGTCTGTAAAAATATTGAAATTTTAAAATATGTATAAATATTGGTTATTCTTACCACACAATATGTGCTGTTACCGTATTTATAGTATAGAAACAGTGTCTTAAGGAGCTCTATAAGCAACCTGTTTTTCATCGTTTCGATACTATAATTATGCCATTAAAACACCGAAATAGAAAAAAAAATTATAAAACCCTTTGAGATTTAAATTTAGAAGTAACATATTTGAATATTGTTACATAGTAAAATATTAATTTACTGATAAGATGCTGCTTTACGTACATCAGCAATCTGTTGAAAGATGGTTCGTGTGGGTTTTATTATAAATATAAAGTGACATTTATTTTTATTTTTTCTCTTTCGATGAGGTCCAAAATGCATTACGAACGACGAAAAGTGTTTTGGTTCTCGTATGTTCCACACTACTTTTAGTCCGTTCTTGATTTGTATTCTTCGGTATAGTAAATACAGACAAGTTCAAAATTTTTTAATTTATTTTGGTTTAGGGGAGACCAGGGACACTTGAGTCAGAAAATTGATTTTATTTTGTCAGAATTTTACCATTTACAATTCAAAGATAATATATATTGCAAATTGATTTTATATCATTTAGCTAAACTTTCTATATTTTTTCATGCTTCCTTAATATGATTTCTGTATTTTATAAATTTTTCAATACATTTGTGAAAATTGTCTCAACCCTCCCTTACTTAGGGAGAGTTGATACAGGTGATAGGGAGGATTGAGACGATGTAAGTTTTGAGAAATATTTATTAATGATTAAGAAAAACCGAAAATAAATGTTGAAAATAATGAAAATCAATGAAGATTTTTATAATAGCGGAAGTCTACACCAAATGTTAGTGATGATTTTACTCTTTCTGTTCCACCGACATTTTTGGGAAGAGGTAATTTCAAAATGATATCTTGTTCTTCGACTGAAGATATATCGTCCATTGGTGGATAGATGAATTTCAGGTAGTTCCTTGACGACGTAAAATTTAATTTCGTATTCATCACCTTGTTTTGTTAAAACACACCCCACGTAGTGAATAAGTGAAGACTTTGTGGCAAATTTGACTATAACAAAGTCTCCTACTTGGAGTGTCTTGACATCCTCAAGAGCTTTAATTTGGAGCATTTCTGCTTCATAGTTCTCAAAATCTGATACATCTTTGCTGCTTCCACCTGATTGAGTTAATTCCTCTTCATCACTTGAAGAAGACTGAGGTGGAGTAGCAGATTTCTGTACAGATCTATTCTTTCGTGAAAAAGGTGGCCTTCTTTCAGAGGAACTTTTCTAATCTTTTGAGCCCTTGCTTCAGCCTCTATAGCTTCCTTTTCAGGCGTGTCGGTAAGAATTCTTGAAGAACCACGTTTTCGTCTTATTAATTGTTTTCGTGGACCTGCCTTTGGGAATGGTCGTAAAATTTCAGGACTGACAAGACTATTCTTAGTGATGACATTTTTTCTTGCTCTTCTTCTTTGACGTTGAGGCTCTACTCTCTGGAATATTCTCTTGCATTGAAATTTTCTCTGGCTTGTCGATAGTCGGTAGTTTCCAGTGGTCGATCAGTCACCATACTAGACATGAAATCAATGTCGCTGAATACTTCACGATTCAAAGGACAAATTCCGGTTGATGTAAAACCAGAGATAATATTTTTGGGAGTGAATGCTAATTCAAACGCTCGACTAGCTAATGAAGCAATATTATAGATGGACAAAGCACTTTCTGGAAAAGCACCACTCAACATATAGTCCTTGAAATTTACTCGTGGAAAGACGAAAAACGGAGGGATGAATCTTCCTCCAGCACTAATGCCACAACAAGCAGTTACTAATGTGCCGCGTTAAGCAGACGTGACGTTTCCAACCTGTTTAACGCCTTTAGCTGCCAGCACTTTAGGTGGTTTGTGTACGGTTGTAAGCCCAGTCTCATCAATATTCCATATCTGATGAGGTTCAAACTTTTCGCGTTTGAGAACCGTTTCCAAATTGTTGAAAAACATGTTAACATTTGTGCGGTTGAAACTTGTACATCGTGACAAACTGGTAGACTCTGGAGTCCTCAGCGATAACTCTGGATGACGATGTCTGAAGCCGCGATACCAATCATAGCCAGCAATGGATTTTTCATCCCATTTTATAGGATATTTTTATGATTGGCCTTAGCAAATTGGAAGGCCAGTTGACGTGCACATGTGACTGTTAAACCATGATGCATCTGCGAAGCACGGACTAGGTAATCTGATAGGAGAGCTTCTTCTTCATGGGTGAAAACTAATGCAGTTTTAAAATCCGGTGAATAAGAAATATTACTATCAGGTATGCTGGAGTTCCTCTTTTTACATATCTGTTGAGCGTCTGCTTGTCTATATCATATTTTTTGCAGTTGCACGTAATTTTGCTCCCCAAGAACTTCATCCACCGCTGTTCTCATAACGTCTGGTGGAGGAATTACTCGTTTAGTCTTTTGACCCAGAAATGAGGCATATTGATTCTGAAACAATATTATAAAATTGTGTTGAATCACTTTGAAATAACAACTTTTAAGTTTATAAAATAATGTTTAATCAGTGGAAATATGAAATAGAGAGGGTTGAGACGTCTCATGGCTCCCCGAAACAACTGTCTCATGTCTCCCTATGTAGCGTTTTACAGAATAATGTAACATAAAATCATTGTTAAACCTCTAATCTACTTGAAAGTTATATAAAAGATTGAGAACATACCTGTGGTCGTTCTATCTGAAGAATCGCTTTGAAATTCCACTTCAATTTGCTACAAACTACCACAATATTGAAGAATATAATTTTAGTTTTAGCGGCAATTTACCACATGCACCAACAACAACGTTTTACAAACGACTGATGCCGTTACGCAGGTAACGTGGTGGGGTATTCAACCTAAACTATGAACTACTAACCACCAGATGACTCTACTTGACCGATTTTAGTAAATAAATGCAGTGTCTCATTCCTCCCCTGTCTCAAGCCTCCCGGGTCTCCCCTATATAACCGTAATAACGAAAAACAATAACGCTTCTACAAGATTTATTTTAATGAGTATATAACTACGATTTTATAATACTAGGATAAACTATTACAACAAAGAAATAAAAATACTACTATTTATTGATATTATTTTATTTATTAATTCGTTAATTTTTAATAGAACAATTTAATTCATGTATAAAAATTCGCATATGGCCCAGTGTAATTGTCACTTTGCCATCGACAAAATGTTTTTCACTTAAATTTTGTATCTGACAATTTATTCAAATTAAAATTTATATGTATCCAAAATAAATAGCTTGGCGTGTTATAATTTTTGTGAGTAGATTTGTGTTGTTTAAATTCAAATTTGTTTTCTTTTTGCAAATTGATTCGAAAAACTGCCAACTTAAAAACGCTCTACCGAATGGCACTCCAGATAATTTTTACCTCAACCATCTGCCATTCAGTGTCGCATTTTTAATAATTGACAATTTTTCTCGTTAAATTGCTAAACAACAGATTTTAATACAATACAAATACATTTATTTCAATGATTGCGATACATACTGTTACCTACATCAAGTATACAATACATAACAAAATTGAACATAGTCAAAGAGTACAATAATAAGAACAGACAAAATTAAATTAAATTAAAACGACATAAATTCAGCCAAACTATATGGTTCAATTTCAATTAAGTACTCCGTTAACTTTTTTTGAAAACAATTTTTTTTTTGTTATCAGCAATTTTAAATTTTTAGGTAATTTATTAAAAAATGGTAAAGCACTGTAGCTAGCACTATTTTCTAACAGTGTCAGTCTATGCACTGGAAAGATATAATCGGTTGATCTCGTATTGTACGTATGGTTTGTTTTATATTTATCAAATTTATGCAAGTTTGCACTCATAAAAAGTAAACATTCTCTAATGTATACTGCACTAACTGTAAGTAGTTTGTTTCTTTTGAAAACCCCTCTACAAGATTCTATAAATTTCAAATTGTACATTATTCTAACCACTCTTTTTTGTATTTTGAAGATTTCGATAGTCGAAGAGGTGCAGCCCCAAAAAATTATTCCAAAACTAACAAGTGACAAAAAATTTTAGTAATAAACAACTATTAAAATATCAATATTCAAATATTTCTTCATAAATCTAATGCTATAGGAGACCTTGTTTAATTTCTTACTAAGCAAATGAATGTGCATAGACCAATCCATATTTTCATTTAATTGCAGACCCAGAAAGGTAATACAGTGTGATAACTCAAAATCTACTGTCACTTCTTTAGGGCTCTTGACCTGAGATTGTTTAGTTTTAAACATAATTAACTTTTTTTTCTTGGTATTTATAATTAATTTATTTTTTTTGCATCCAATCTTGTAGTTTGTTGACTACTAAATTTACTTGTGGTAGGAGGTTTTTCAGACTATCTGCTTTTACTAGTATGCTAGTGTCATCTGCATAATTAACCAACGTAGTTTGAGTACCATAAATTATTTCGTAGACGTTATTAAAATATATTATAAATAGAACCGGTCCTAAAATACTACCCTGTGGGATACCGATTTTGGCGAGGTAAAGTTAGACCTAACGTTTAAACCATTTTTATGAACTTGTATTCTTTCAGTTAAATATGATTTAATCCATAGTAGGGGAATCCCTCTTATTCCGTAGAGTTGTAGTTCGATTAAAATTTGATGATCGATGCAATCATAGGCTTTGGATAAGTCCACGAAAAGACCGATCACCATCATTTTATTTTCTATTGCATTTACAATATCCGATGTATACTCAAAAATCGCTGTGTTTATTGACTTTCCCTTTAAGAATCCATGTTGATTTGCATTAAACAAACGTAGTCAAAAAATTTAATTATTTGTTGAGACATAGCATACTCAAAAATTTTTGAAAATGAAGTTAATATGCTGATTGGACGATAGTTATCCGCACAGTTTGAGTCATTCTTTTTATGTATAGGTTTTATGATAGCGTACTTTAAATAATATGGGAAAATGTCATATTTAAATGATTGATTAATTGTGTGGGCAAACCGTCGTTATTATAGCTTTAAGTAGAGTGGTCGAGATTTCATTGATCCCCGCGGTATTTTTTGATTTCAAATTGTTTACAATATTCAAAATTTCCGTTATAGAAATAGGTTCTAGGAACATTGATTTTGTACTTGCTTTAATTTGTGTTGAAAAACTTACATCCGGTAAACTTTTTTGGAGATTTGGTGCCACCGTAACAAAGTGATCATTAAGAGTATTTGCAATTTCAAAAGAGTTAATTTTTTTTAACTACTTTAACCGTATTCATAAAAATTGACCACTGTCTATTAAAGTCACGGTCAGCACAAGAATACACATTTAACCAATCTTGTTGCATCAGTTTGTAATTGAAATCATATATTGTTCTTTCATTTACTAGCCTTTTTTGTTTGAAGTTTTGTCGTTTTACTTTTTGATATCAATAGATATTTTTTGACCAGTATGGTCTGATACATGATAATTGGAAACACATGGCTTATAGTTTTCAAAGTTAGCAAATAAGTTATCAATACAACTGCCTGACTCTCCCACAATTCTAGTATTTTCATTAATCGTAGGATAAAGATCGTATGAATTGAGCAACGTCAAAAAATGTGTACTGATTCGATTTAATTAAACAACCAAAATTTACTCGGCAAAATACAAACCTTTTGTGCAATTATAAATGAAAAAATACTTAATTTGTATTTTTAAGGAAACAAAGGTAAACTTCGCTTATACACGGTGGCCAGAAAAATACGGACAAACGCCAGGTAGAACGATTCTTTGTTCAATTCTGAGGCGATAATCTTAATCCAAAAAAGTTATGCGATCCTTCCTTAAGGCGCACGAGACCATTATTTTACAAAGAATTCAAGAAGAGCCGAACTTTTTATTGCATATTCTCTGGAGCGACGAATGCTTGTTTACGAGAGAGATGGCGTCTTTAATAGCCATAATTTTCATTTTTGGGCGGACGAAAATCCCAAAGCAGTAAGGAAATTGGACATCAGAGAAGATTTTCGGTAAATGTTTGGCTGGGGATTTTATATCTCGAGTTGTTGGACCAATATTTCTTCCAAATCGTCTAAATGGAATTGAGTACGTTAACGTTTTAGAAGAAGTACTGGATAATATTCCACTGAATTTGAGACCCAACAGAATTAAACAAAGAATTTTGATAAATTTTAGCCGTACATCTTAAGGTTTGATGGTGTCGGCGCCTTAAGGAAGGATCGCATAACTTTTTGGATTAAGATTATCGCCTCAGAATTGAACAAAGAATCGTTCTACCTGGCGTTTGTCCGTATTTTTTTGGCCACTGTGTATAGTGAACACGAAGTTTTACAAAAATGTCTGTAGGGGTAATAGACACGGCACTAGAAATAATCAAGCAGGTATGGAAAATGTGAGAACCAAATTCCACTAGATTTGACATAAGAAAAAGTAAAAAATTAATAATGCGGATCTTGCTAGTAAATTTTTGGTTTATTTTTTTTCCCTCTACTCTTACGTGTAGAGAAAATGTATTGAGTGCATGATATAGAATTATTTTAATGACTATATTTCACTAATTACTTATATGCAGTTTTTTTCCAGTGGTAAAAGTGACGATGAATTGGTAAATGAAACAAAATTATTTAAAGAATGATATGTGTTCCAGGCTTAAAGGGGTTATAGAGGGCATTAAAAAATTAATTTTTTTTAGTAAAACTTTTATGTTATATAAATAGTTACGCTAAAAAGGCATCTCAAAGTCAAACATTCAAAACTGTTGAAATGTTATCAAAAGTATCTTGTGGTATGTTTTTAACCATGCCCGATTCAAATTTGACAAAATGTTTTGTCTATCAAAATTCAAAATGGTCGATTCAAAATTTATAGAAGTGTACTTTAAAGTATCTTAAACATAACTGTTGAACAGATTTTTAATAACTTTAAAAAATAAGTAAAAATAAAAAATTTTATAGGACATAGAAGTCGAAAAAATTTAGCTCTCTTAAATACAAATTAAATGGCAAACTTAAAGCGGCCAGAAACACTCCTTTTCTTGGTCTCCACCGGCAAAAAAGTTACTGAATGTTGGCAATATCACATTATACTCATGACACTGAAATCAGTACAATAATCCTACTGCTGAATTATGTAAATAATACGTTGCAGTACTCTTTAACATCTTATTTGAACGATTTTATAGGTCTTTTAAACTCAAACACATAGGTATTTTAATATATGCCAAAATGACACCGTGTTGACAGCTACCAACCGAAAATGTTTTGGCATATAGTAATATTTGAAAATTTAAGTTTCAACAAATTTGACCATTTGTCAACCTAAAAAATCGTGTGTATCACGTGACCAGAAACTGTTTTTACATGGAAAATGTCAGTTTCTGGCCCAGTGATACAAATAACTGTTGAAGACTAAAAATTTGGCAATAATAACTAAATCAGTAAATAAATAAGCAACATTAAAATAATAAGGTAATTATCAAAGTAGACTACGATGTAGTAGTCAATTTGCAGTACCCTATAGTTGCTTATTACGTAAATAATAGTTAAAAAACTTCACATCTTCACTTCACTGTTGAGCAGATTTTTGATAACTTTAGAAATAAAGTTAAGTTGTTTGGGATTAGACCGTGGCAATTTGGTAATTAGTAAAATAATTATTTTCAAAATTTCGGCAGTGAGATATTGACTTCATCAGGATAATAATAAATTATTACATGAAGTAGTCAATAATTGAAGTCATAATTAATTTACAAAACTTTTTAAAAATTATTAAATTTTTGTAGTTAAATCATTCTTGATTCGAGATAGGGTTCAGAAATAAATCAAAATTAAGTATGATAATTAATTCTTTTTATCAGACTTTCATTGAGTTATAATAAGAATCTTCTCGAATGAATACGAAATATGTTACTCTCTACAATCATCAAATTATTAACATTAATTGACTGGTGTAGAAATTATAAATAAAAGGTAAATAAAAATGTTTATACTAATAACGAACGTACTTAAAAATTATTCTCGTTAGAATACAAAGAAAACTCAAGAAAAAACTTTCACGAATCTGTTAAGATAATACCTACTCATTACACAATCATAAGCGCAAATTTCAATGTCGCCTTTGTAATTCCTGCTGTTCAACTAAAAAATCAATTGCAGTTAAATCGTATAAATTATAAGTAACATATTTTGTATTAAATAGAAACGATTCTTATAATAAATTAATGAAAATCTGATGAAGGAAACTCAATTAAAAAAGTTCCCAAAAACGTAGCTGAAAATGGATGCCTATCATGATTGTTTTATTTGTGAACCTCGAGAAGGATTTATTCTACAGTAAAAAATTAATTAATTTTTAATTTTAATTTTGTTGTATAAAAATTTCATTTCTAAAGTTATCAATAATCTGTTCGCAGTTATGTTTGTGGTATTTCTTTAAAATAGGTTTACAAGTCAAAAAATTGAAAAAACATTAATACAATAAAAATTTGCTCGAACAAAATGATTTGTGAAATGTGACATTTTTTTAAAGCTAAAATTGATCATTTTTAACATGGGTAAATTAATATCTAAGTAATAAGCAACTATTAGTGCAAATTACAACATCGCGGTCGCCTTTATAAGTTCTATTATTTAAAGTTGCTTATTTAGATATTGGTTCAGTCGTTGCTAAAATTTTAACCTACAAAATAAATAAACTTTAAGTTTGATATTTAATTAGTATTTAAGAGAGTTTAGAGACCATTTCTGCAAAATTTCATAATATTTGAACGATATTAATTTTTGGACTTAAATGTCCTTTATTTTTAAAGTTATTAAAAACTTGTTCGATATTTATGTTTAGGATAATTTAAAGTACACGTTTCGGAATTTTTTTCATTAACCCTCCGACAGATAGTAGGCAAATTAAAAATTTAGTTATTGCATGAACCACCACAAAACGACTGCAAATTGATGAACGATTCGACGAAAATTTTAGTCGACAGTATTTAGACCTACAACTTCATAAAAAGGTACTAATCGCGAATTAGGCATTTTAGTGACAAAGCTCATGGATGTAGCTACAATGTGATATATTTAAATATTGGAAATATTCTCTTATTGTCGTAAAATTAAACCTTTGTAGTATTATTCTATTCGTGCCTAGTGGGATCAGATTTTCCGAACACTTTGTAATTGATTTTTGCCTTAATTAGATCGGTGTCATAAAAACCAAATAGTTCACCTTATTGTCACAACCTTAAATATTGACTTGGCTAACAAAAATTTTAATATAAAACTTTTACAATTGTTAATAGCTCTAAATACGTAACCCTTATAAAAGTCTATTATAAATAGGCAACTATACCTACTTTATGCCCACCCTTAATACATCTTTTCAAATTAACAGTATAATTTAAATATTTTAGAAATTATTTACAATAAAGCAATTAACCTTAAAATTATTCTTAATGATCAAGTAAATTTTGAAGATCTGATGTTTTAATATGATATCTACGAATTTGTGCTTTAGTAGTTTATGGTAATTATGTTAATGTCATTTTTAATTTAATGTCATTGTTAATTTAACGGTTTTAAATGAAATGGATCATATCTGGGGATAATTCATGTCATTAATAAAATGTTGCGACATCTAGTGCCGCTCTTACTAACATAGTACTTCCAAAAAATGAACTGCACTTAAGCAACTTAATGACAGAGTATTATATTTATTAAAATAACCAATTGGTACATTAATAATGGATCCAACCTTCACTTTTAAATGTTTAAAACATAAATTATTAAATATTTGGATCTAATCAGTCCGTAACCATAATCCAGACGTGCGAATAAGTTTAGATTTAACTGACCTATATATTGGTTTTTGAAGCGATAACTTGTATGGTAGAATCATTCGATTTTATTGACATTAGGTTTTTTTATTGTCGATTGCTTGCCATCTAAAATATGGAACATCAAATCTAAAGGTTAAAAGTACTTTTAGTTTCATATAATATTAGTATACTTTTAAAACAGCAAAATTAACGAGGAACAATATGGTGTATGCAAATCTGAAGGAAACAAGTAAAAGTCGATTAAGTTGTACGAATTGAAAATAAAAACGGCGATAATTTAGAAATAATTAAAGACACTAACTTTTACTCAAAAATTAGATTCTGTACCCAAATAATTATCCGTAACCCCAGCTGGTATGTCAAATTAAAATTTTAGAAACGTAACTAAATTAAGATCTAATTTGTAGCAAAAGCATAAGTATACAAAGTAAACACTTTTAAATAAAAAAAAGTGAGAGCTAATTAATAAATTGCAGTATAAATTCGAAATTTGACAAGTTTAAATTTGGAACTAATTTTCCCCAAAAGCAGTTTTCTACAATGTCAAAATTTTGTCTATAATCAATTAATTTATTGTATTACTCTACGTGATTTAACAGTTTCGCTACAAAGTTATTAAAAATTGTAATCACAAGTAAAGGTGGTAATCCTATCTATCTAATTACGAACTAATTTGTACCCATAAATTTATTTTAACTAATTGCGTCGATTTAAAGACGTCAAATTGTTTAAAAAATTTTTAATCAAAAATAAAGGTGACAAACGTTGTTCTCATAACGTCAATATTTTGTTTATAATTAATTAGTTTAGCGCTAAGGACTGAGGGCGAAAAAACATTAACATTGAAAAACTTGCATAACTTTTATACCATATAATTTTTTTACAACTACCTGGTCAAGAGTTTTATGTTTCCTGTGGACGAGGAAATGTTCCTAAGAAGTTTAGAACTAAAATAAAGTCCAAGTTTCCAAAAAAATATCTCGTTTGGCAGGCAATTTGTAGCTGCGGTGAAAAGCCAATCTTTCATAACAAATGGAACAATTAACTCCGATATTATACATGAAGAGTGTCTCCAAAAAGATTACGGCCTTTTCTGAGTAAACATAAGATATCCACATTTTTTTTGGCCGGATTTAGCTTCGTGCCATTACAGTAAGCAGACAAAAAAAATGGTACGAAGAGAATCATGTCGATTTTGTATCCAGGAGTACTAACCCACCAAATTGCCCTGAGCTTCGCCCAATCGAGCGGTACTGGGCTTTGGTGAAAGAAGCTTGAAGCAGACAAAAAGGCTACAAAATCGATTGAAAGTTTAGAAAATGTGGACCGTAGCGACCAAGAAAGTGTCGAGCACCACCATAAAAGCCATGATGGAGACCATTCCCAACAAGCTCAAAATTTTTATGACGATAAGTCTGATTGATTTTTATTTTTTCTTAATTTTTATATAATAAATAACCTATCCAAAACTAAAGTTATTTTGAAAATTTATTTAGCGGTTTTAAAAAGTTATGCAAGTTTTTCAATGTTAATGTTTTTCGCCCTCAGTCCTTATTTGTTTTAACCGTTTAGACAGAAATTTTTATAAAAATTTGCAAATCAGAAACGTTATCGAGAAATTTGCTACTAATTTATACTCAAACATTTTTCGGTAATTTCTATTTTTGTTTATTATTAATTAGTTTAGCTGATTATGCTACAACAGTTTCCCTAGAGAATCGTTTAAAAATTCGCAATTTAGTTTATAATTCAATTTTTCTCTGATAAAAATTTTCTTCCTGTGCCAGCGATTGAAATGTTTACCTCCTTTTGTCTTCTAAATCTAATAGGTCATTTCATAATAGATATTCATATTAGTACACGTATTTTGGTTCTAGTAATAATGCAATTTTTTTATCTAAAGTTAATTTTTTTTCTCGAATTTAAAGATTATTATTTTTGTCATAATGGAAAAATAGCGAACAATCATCATTTTCAATATTTCGTCAAAGAAAAGACGAACATAAAAACACTCCTAATACTTTTTACTCAACATCTCATAAATAAGATATCAAGAAAATCACTGGTCCGATTTTTATGAAATTTCGCATGTATCTAATATTTATACTACCGCTGATTTGCCAAAAGGCCATTATCCTACCTACATATTGCGATAGAAAAGTTTCATTTTCAATAAAAAAATGTTTGAACCGAAATTTATTATTATTATAAAAATTTATTAGTAAATGTTTATTTAAATCAATCATTAATAACGTAATTACATTTTAATGAACATTTTCTAAAACCAACCTACATTTCAATTAAGAAAAAAGAATTGTACTTTATTGATTAATTTATAAAACAAAGACTTTGTTATTGTTGGAATTAAAATGTCTATTAGTAAATAAAGAATTGTAAGAGTCTACATAAAGAACTGTTTATAAAAAGTGTTTCTTCGAATTCGATGACAGACATGAGATTGTGATATTGGTTGTCGCCACAAAAGATAAGAACGGTGTACGTGTGAAATAAATTGAAGGCTTTTTGTACAAACGCATTTTTAAATTGTCAAAAGTGTGAACAGTAAAAAGAGATTAACAGAGGGTGGTTAGGTAAAAAACTAAAGAACATTTGGTGGTAAAACGATGAAGTACTAAGATGTGATTGACAAATGAAGTGAACATGTGATAATTAAAGTCACTTGATTTAAATTAACAGTTAGAAATTAATGACGTTATGTATTTTCGAATGAACGTGTAAAACGCGCTTGAGAATTTATGAGTGAAATAAAAATCATTGTGAATAAATTTATAAATATAAATTTCAATTGTCTGCGTCGTTGTACAAAAATTTTGAAAATAAATGAATTCAATAGATAAATAAATTTATTGTTATACTAAATTAATAATTTAATTAAAAACGAACCCAAGACCTAAGATATAAGAGCGGGATAAAATTTGAAGTTTATGAGTACGATTTGTTTAAATAATTCAAAGAGTCTCATTGCTTAATTAAATTTTTATTAAAGCACAATAATAATAATAATTCATCGCAATATACTTTCCCATTTTTGGATAATTTTTAAGCATTTTATTTCACACATCTTTCTTCAAATCAAAGTTGTTTGAAATTTTGTTTAAACTATTTTATATTGAACAAGTAATTACTGTTTTAACATTTCTAAGAATATTAGATATACCAAAAAGTTATCCTTTATTTGAATGTCTAACCCCATCTTAAGAATTAGGTACAGAACACCACTCAAGCATGTGAAATAATCAATTAACTTTCTTTCCGCCTCACTTGCTTAAAAAAAGTTTCGCACTTATGGTATTTCGCAGAATACGTCTCCTGACTAGAGGGTATAATTGATTATTTTGGGAGCTCTTGTGATATTACTGATTATATAACTCATTGTTATATGATCAAATAGAATTCTTTAATTTTTCATGGTTACGATTTATAAATAAGCGAATATACCCTCAACGACGTGATATAACCGTTTTGGTGTTTCGCCTCCTCTATAGTTGTAACATTTCCTTGGAAACATTTGTTTTTATAAACGTCAAATAAAACACAAAATAAAATCGTACCTGTTACGTTTTGCCGGATTAATAGATTTTCCAATAACATTGTGTTTTATTTCGTTATATAATCGTAACGAATACCACTCGAACATCAAAAATAATCGTTATACTTCCCTTCTCATTTGACGTATTCCTTAAAACACCACTCGAGCCGCAAAATACTTCTCATGACTCGACAAATATAATCGATTATTTTCGATACTCTTGTGATATTATAATTATAACAATTGTCAATAATGTTTCTTTACAATAAATGATCAAGCTGATTCTTTCTTCTACAATTTCTAAAATTTGGAGCTTCAAAAAAATCCGTTATGTCTTGTCCTTGTCACTATTTTCTTACAATACTTTTAAACCATTTTGATAAATACATCTTAGTTTATGGGATTCCGAACCCTCCGGACATCCTCATAATCGCGTTAAATTCCTTTAATCGGTTATAACTTGCGATGCCGTGCGACCCAAAGTGATTGTTTTGCTGGGGATTTTGTGCGCTATTATAATCTTCTCGACCAAACTTGAATATGAGCTTAAAAATAGGGTTTTCAGAAACAAATGGATTCGCAGAAATCCACTGGTCCAGGAATTTCTGTAAGACAGCCATTCTGTTTAGTGTTTGATGCCTGACATTTTCTCAAATTAATTGGATCTACATTTTTTGAAGCAATGCTTCGCGAAGGGGAAAATTTTTGAAATTTTTGCTTAGAGTGATACTTTTCAAGGACTAAAAACTGCTCTATAGATTACTTACCCAACATATTTAAAACAGTTTTTATTTTTCAGTAGCGTTTTGCACGTAAAAATGCATCGCTTAAAACTCAGAGCACTTTTTCTCCGATATCTTGAAATACCTATATCAATTTTTTTTTAAATATCGCGTGCGCGAAAAGGATTCTAAAGAGTCACCGTGTGAACTTTTCCACAGTTTTGTTCATGGAACACGCCACTTTAAAAAAATGTAACACTTTTTTGACCATATCCCGAAAAGAATCGAATTCTCAAATTGTTGCGATAAATGGCCGCAAAAGGCAATTTTGCCCCTTTGTAACTCCATATCTTGAAAATTATCGTTCTAAGCAAATTGCGGAATAGAACCTAAATTGTTGCCTGCAAAAAAACGCGCAATCTGAGTGTGCTAATCTGGCATTCTGTCATTTTTTCGATCGGCAATGAGCCTCGAGAAAAAAATTTTAATTTTCCTCTTCGCTACGCCCAACTCGAAAAATATCGGTCCAATTAATTTAGGGATAAGACCACAAATGTCGTTGTCGGAAAACTGAACAAAATGGTCCTTTTTTAAAGGTTTTTTTTTAAGTCCTGGTTTCCGCCAATCAAGCGAATACAATTATTTCAAAGCTCCATTTTCGAGCTTATAAATCGAAAAATATCGATTTTTGAAGTTATAACACAATGTTTTTTTTACGACCTCTCACTAAATTACTACAAATTTTACAATAACCGTAATGAGAAATGTAAACAAATTGTTCGTAACACAGGAATGCTAATTGTGGAAAAATGTGTCTTCTTTCCATACACATCCGCTACTTTTCAACATATACATGTTGCTTTTCATTCGAGTTTTAGAATAGCAATGAATTGTTTAAGTTTCAAACTAGGCGTTAAACGTATTTTACATAGTGGTCGTAAAAAAATATTCAATTTTCAATCATATTCAAATAATTACATCAAAGTAGTGGAAGTAACAATTAAAAACTTAAAGGGGCTCACAACCCAAAAGAGATTGGTTGAAGAGATATTCCCCTTCCTCGTTTATCGCTTGACGTCATTTGACCGAACATGTGTTTGCTGTATACAAAGAATACACAAGGTGGCAAGAGAACATCGCACAATTTCGTTGATTTGCTATAAATAATTTAACAGTTTAATAGATTTTCCGTTGTTAATTGCAGTGTATATTGTTTGTGGTTACTTAGATATTGCTACGTACACAAAATGGCCAATAACCCAAATCCGATTCGGCCGTATCAATTCAAGCCCGAAGCTGATCCTGATAAAATAATGACTGATATTGATGATGATGGTGAAGATCAATTTGATAGAAGCGGAAGAAAAATTCTACTTCTTGCACTTGGTGTAAATGTTCGTTTTGCATTCAAACAGTGGCGGCTCGTGGTCAATCATACTGGAGGTCAAAAATTAATTTAAAAAAATAGGCATACTTAAAAAATATAAATAACTCAAATGCACCGCAAAAGTTTATACAATCTACAATTTTGTTCAAAATATAGCGATTTTTCGAAACATTTTCATTAAAATCTCTAAGGGATTTTCTATAAGCATTGTCTAGCTGTGTACGAATATCAACATTTCTTATGGTTGCAAAATTCACCGAGCATTTCATGTGTTCTGCAGACGAAGCATGTTTTTTATTTTCTCTTTTAAATGTTTTAAATCTCTTACACCGGATTTGACCCATAGCGAGTCAAAATAAAGATGTTCATCGAAACTTTCGCAAGGTAATGTACGATTTAGCTGACTGGATATGTGGTTGTGAAGTATCAAACGTATTTACTGTTTTGTTTGTTTATTATTTTCTAAAGACTCGTCAGACTCGCTATGGTGCAAATCGGTGTAAGCGATTTGAAACATTTAAAAGAGAAAATAAAAAAAATGCTTCGTCTGCAGAACACATAAAATGCTCGGTAAATTTTGCAACCGTAGGAAATGTTGATATTCGTACACAGCTAGACAATGCTTACAGAAAATCCTTAGAGATTTTAATGAGAATGTTTCGAAAAATCGCTATATTTTGAACAAAATTGTAGATTGTATAAATTTTGGGGTGCATTTGAGTTATTTATATTTTTTAAGTATGCCTATTTTTTAAATTAATTTTTGACCTCCCAGTATGATTGACCACGAGCCGCCACTGTTATGATACTTACAAGAAGATCAGAAATATTTTTACAATATAATGCAAACGTATTAAAACATTTTTTGGATACAGCTCAAAAAACAATTAGCCGGTGAAGCATCTCATGCACCAAGATCTAACGAAAAAATCGTAAACGATGACAATTGCGGTATATCAAAGTGATATTTAGTTTTTGAAGATTATATGTTGCCCAGCGAGACATTTGTTGGGTAATGAAATTGTTGTGCAAAGCAATATGGAATCTTCAACAACAATGAATTCCAGCGCAAGAAATTGTAATAACTGTAACCTACCAACCAACACTGTTCACCCTCAATCACATGAAAACAACTTAAACAGATTAAAATACATCACTGTGTTTAAAGAAAGAAATTGTAATAACTGTAACCTACCAACCAACACTGTTCAGCCCTAATTACATGAAAACAACTTAAACTGATTAGAATAAATTTTTTTAAAGAAAGAAATTGTAATAACTGTAACCTACCAACCAACACTGTTCACCCCCAATCACATATGAAACAACTTAAACTGATTAAAATACATGTGTTTAAAGAAAGAAATTGTAATAACTGTAACCTACCAACCAACACTGTTCAGCCCCAATCACATGAAAACAACTTAAACTGATTAAAATAAATTTTTTTAAAGAAAGAAATTGTAATAACTGTAACCTACCAACCAACACTGTTCACCCCCAATCACATGAAAACAACTTAAACTGATTAAAATAAATTTTTTAAAAAAGAAATTGTAATAACAGTAACCTATCAACTAACACCGTTGACCCCCGATGATATAAAAACAACTTAAATTGATTAAAACCAATTAAGTAAAGTTTGTTTTTAAAATTGCAGTATTAGGAGTAAAATTATTATGAAGCACACGTGTGTAGCCGATGAGGCATAAATGTGAGCCCGTGAAGTACAATTGTGAGCTGACATTGCCAAATACTTCTGTAGTCTGCTAATATATGTTTGAACACAAGAACGGTAAACCGCGTTCAGGGGAATTGCATTAAGGTGAAAATAGACTCAGGGGGAAAACCATTAAGACAAATATGGATTAAGGGGAAGTTGACTTAATGTGAAAAGTTGTAATGGGTCTACAGGGAAAAGTGGGTTAAGAGAGCTCCTACAAGGGGAAATGGTACTTAGGGGAAAGCACCAGTGCCGGCTTTATGCATTTAATATATCTAGTCAGAGAAATTGTAATAAATGACAATTGTAATATATCAAGGTGGTATAATTTTATTTTTTGAATATTATTATATTTTATTATGCCAAACTACACATTTTTGGGCAAAACGTCTATTTGGGCAAGGCGATTGTCGGGCAAAATGTCCATTGCGCAAGGAAATTTTTGGGCAAATTCGCTGCATTTATTGGGCAACAGGATGGTAACGGTTCTGATGATCTCTCATGATTTTTATTTAACAATATATTTAAAAAAGAATTACCTCAAAAAAGTTGTAAGAGATTTAATGTTCTATAAGTTTTATTTAAATATTTCTTTCTAAAAAACCAATTTTCTTGTTTCTCTTATTAGAGCAAAGTTACAGTCTTAAAACGTGTTCAATAGAGCGAGCACACGTTATATATGTCCTGTATTTTCCTGTAATGACGAATGAATAGAAAAACTCACAAAAATCTTACATAATCGTTGCATCCAATACAATACAAAATATTATTATATATTCCTTATCAACATTAACTTTTATCAACATCATACAACACACATAACTATAAAACTAGGAAAGATAGTATTCAATTAACTAAGCATAAGTATACCTTTTTATGAGAAGTCTCAATATATGCCGGCTCTAAATTATATAATAATCTTCAAATTACTTAAAATCACTTAATAAAGAAAAATTTAGAACTTCACTGAAAAATATCCTACAGAAACATGCGTTCTACAACATTCAAGAATTTATTGCTTTTTTTGGATGTTCTAAATAAGTGTGTATTCTTCGTTTGTTGTATAATTTTGACTAATGCTTATTAATTGTTCGATGTAATAATATTTATTTGTATTTTACTTACGTAAGGGTATACCAACGGTTATACCTTTTGACAAAACACATATATGTATGATATAGCATACATACACATGTGAATAAAGTTTATTATTATTATTATTAATAAAATATAATGTAATTTCTTTAATATTACATACTATATATTTTTCAAATTATTACACGAGCACTAGTCGTTTTGAGAACCGATTGAAAACTACAATTAGCTATTATTTAACCAAAAAGTCGAAGCATAAATTAAGTATGCTTCTGTACAAGTTTTACTTTGCTTTATCCGACACACGTGTGTTTCTAGCATTTAAGCTGTCGCTTAGATAGCGCTATGCACTTTAAACGCACACATGTCGTTACAATTAACTGTTGGCATTTTTCTTAGTTTATACTATTCATTACGTGTCAATGTTTTACACGAGATGTCGTAAGACACACATTTTGCTTATGTTTTAAATAATATTTCAGTACAGATAATACTAAAAACAATACTGAAAATTTTATACTTAAATCGGGACTACTACTTTTATAATTGCTCGTTTCAAAACTTTTTCAGTTGTCTTACAAATATTAACCACATCCTGAGAGGGATAATAAATTACCAAAAATTCTTGTTCATTTCTGGATTCGTAAAAACAAATAGGGGATAACCGCTAAAATTATGTAACTACCTTCTGCGCATGCGTAATGACGCATGCGTATGCGCAAGAAATGTTTAGATTTATCCCAACATGACGGCGCTTCCTTCAATTATTTGAACTAGAACTCCTCTACCAGCATTTTATAATTCAGCTAATTTCATTGTTAGTTGAACTTTGTTCTTAATTCTGCCAACGTTTCGCCTACCTTGTGTAGGTTTTTCAAGGCATCTAGAAGAAAGATTTATAAATAGGGACCATAAACTTATCATTATTAGGGCCCAGATTACACATATACAAATGGCTATTAAAGGTAAATAAGTTAATAAATTATATAACACAAACTGGTTACACAAACAACATATACATAGGGGATCAAATTAAGGTTGCCTGAAAATAGTCTCATAATCACGTTGAAAATGTGACGGATCATCGGATAATCCAAATATACTAAAACAGTAAAAAATTTTGTCACTGTTCTTAAACACCTGTATGTATTTTTGTGCGCACGATTAATGTTTCATCTTCATATTTCTATAGTTGGTATAAATTCTATACCAACACGTATTAATGTGATTTTGAAAAACAATAACCGAACAATTTTAAACGTTAAAACCAATTTTATTTGTTTTATTGAGAGTTTCTCATAATTGTTTGTAAAGACGTTGAAAGTAATAGAAAACGAATAACAAAGTAAGTTACATTTTATATTATATCATAGGACATACACCACCTGCTAGCACGTAATGTATAACTTCACGAGTGTTCAGACTTTAAACTTTTAAATTGTCTACGACAATATTTAATTTTATTTTAAGGAACTGAAATAAAAAGTTTTACAACTCAATTTTTTCATAAATATTTCGAATCAGTTTCCTCAACGAAACGACGACTATTTTCAATTTATGGTGGGTTAAGGTCGTTCAATGGAAATATCACAAGAACGCTGTTCGTTATTTAATCAACATTTCCACTGAAATAATGTCAATCAGTTGTGGATAATTATATATTAATAAACAAAGAATACTTAATTTATGCTTCGACTTTTGGTTAAATAATAGCTAATTGTAGTTTTCAATCGGTTCTCAAAAACGACTAGTGCTCGTGTAATAATTTGAAAAATATATAGGGTATGTAATATTAAAGAAATTATATTATATTTTATTAATAATAATAATAATAAACTTTATTCACATGTGTATGTATGCTATATCATACATATATGTGTTTGTCAAAAAGGTATAACCGTTGGTATACCCTTACGTAAGTAAAATACAAATAAATATTATTACATCAAACAATTAATAAGCATTAGTTAAAATTATACAACAAAGGATATTTAACGAAGAATACACACTTATTTAGAACATCGACAAAAAGCAATAAATTCTTGAATGTTGTAGAACGCATGTTTCTGTAGGATATTTTTCAGTGAAGTTCTAAATTTTTCTTTATTAAGTGATTTTAAGTAATTATGTAGGAATTTTGTGAGTTTTCTATCTATGTCATTATAGGAAAATACAGGACATATATATCGTGCGCTCGCTCCATTGAACACGTTTTAAGACTGGAACTTTGCTCTAATAAGAGAAACAAGAAAATTGGTTTTAGAAAGAAATAGTTTAAATAAAACTTATAGAACATTAAATCTCCTACAACTTTTTTTGAGGTAATTCTTTTTTTAAAGATATTGTTAAATAAAATCATGAGAGATCATCAGAACCGTTACCATCGTGTTGCCCAATAAACGTACAATTTGCCCAAAAATCTCCTTGCGCAATGGACATTTTGCCCGACAATCGCCTTGCCTAAATAGACTTTTGCCCAAAAATGTGTAGTTTGGCAAAATAAAATATATAATAATATGCAAAAATTAAATAATACCACCTTGATATATATATATGACATATGGGACAATTATCATTTTTACAATTTTCTGACTAGATATATTAAATGCATAAAGCCAGTACCGGTGCTTTCCACCAAGTACAAACTTTACTCAATTGGTTTTTAATCAATTTAAGTTGTTTTTTATATCATCAGGGTCAACGGTGTTAGTTGATAGGTTACAGTTATTAAAATTTCTTTCTTTAAACAAATTTATTTTAATCAGTTTAAGTTGTTTTCATGTGATTGGGGGTGAACAGTGTTGGTTGGTAGGTTACAGTTATTACAATTTCTTGCGCTGGAATTCATTGTTGTTGAAGATTCCATATTGCTTTGCACAACAATTGCATTACCCAACAAATGTCTCGCTGGGCAAAATATAATCTTCGAAACCTAAATATCACTTTGATATACCGCAATTGTCATCGCTTACGATTTTTTTTACTGGATCTTGGTGCTTGAGATGCTTCACCGGCTAATTGTTTTTCCAAGTCAACTTCGGTCGTTGACTGTTCCAGCCGCTAATGAGGTACAGAGGCGTCCTTTATTGTTTTGCGGTTGCCTCAAACCCAATTTTCTTCAACGTAATCAACGAAAAATTCCATATCGGTCGAACTAGAGAAAAAAAACATCCCCAACAAAGCAATCAAAAGCCTCCTTCACTGTGTTGTGTGAGACAAATGCAAGAGCAGTCAAACACTTCACTTTGAGAGCAAAGTCAGGATCGGAGAAATAATTCCGTGCAACTTCCAGAAGGGTCTGAATCCTATACTACAAGCACTTCCCGAAATGAAAAAGGCGGCTCTGTGGCAGGAAATATTTTTCTAAATGCATTTTTGGCTTTTCTTTTCAAATCCATCATGATCGACTGCGGATTGAGATTTGGGTTCCGTTTTTTCAACTCTCTCAGCATGGTGGTGTAGGACTCCTCCGTTTGGTTTGTAAACAAATTGAAAACGGCTGGTATGAGCTTATTGAAATGGAGTGTATATATGGTCGAACAACTTAATTACAAGTAAATTAAATGAACTCAGTAACTCGTTTGGTAGCTAATTGTCAATTTCCCGCATTAATTTCTCAAATTACCTGTTCAAACAGTTGAGAAGCAACTTTGAAGGTCCCGACTAGTGCTGTGAGTGTTGCATGTGTCCGATGTGCAGAATATAAGGATTCGGTTGGTGCTTGGGCCTGTGCCAACTAACAGAAAGTTGTCGCCCCGTCGTTGTTGTGGTTAATGTGGTAGGAATTGAAGGATGTTGGTAGTGGATGAGAGTTGTGGATTCGGACACGCTGATCCCGAATATTGCGTTTTAGTGAACGGACAGGCAGTTCCACAGACGCAGACTCTTGTACAGGAGGCCACAATTACATCTGGATGATCGGATATCTTCTGAACCGCATTCTTAATCTTCTCTCGTATAAATTTTATCTCATTCTTAGCAGCATCCGGAGTATGGTTATGGGCGTCATTAATCCGCACTATCTTATTGTTCCTCGTGTACACTCGACCTTTGTACTTTCCATGCCTCTTTTCCGCGCAGCGCCATATATTTTCATTATTGCCATGTTTTTGCTAAATGTAGCGATATCCGAAATGCCCAAGATTACCCATCCCTCTAACACTCGACACTAACTCTAATGGCATGTTGCACAAAAAATAATCATGAAATACTCATGATTTTAAAAAAATAACTGCAGTTTGACAATTAAAACAAAAATGCTACTGGGATGCACACTGGGTGTGGAAACGACAACACAAATTTCCATGCAGTACTGCCTTTGACTCAATACTTTCCATGTTATGAGTTTCTTGACCGGTGTTAAATTTTCTGTCTTTATCTAGGCTCTTCTGCTTATATAAGGTACTTTACATGCCAACCTTCAGGTACTCTTTACATACGGAGCTGGAACATGTGTACATACAAACGCATGTAAATAGTGTCATTTTCAGCTTGCTATACTGTTTAATGTATTATGTATTATTATTATTACTACAGGAAAAATAATCCATGACTTGGTTGTTGGTTGTGTGGCTTATTGATCATGCGGCATGTCATTTGCACTGGAATTTATTGCTTTTGAAGATTCCATGTTGGGCAAAGCGATTGTTGTTCAAAACGTGTATTGGGCAAGGCGATTATTGGTCAAATCGTACTCGTTGGGCAACACATTAATCGAAGTTGATTATATTCCTTTGGTTTCAGTATAAATTCCTTATCATCTGATATCTTGAAAATTTTGAAATTGTTTAAATGAATAAAAAAATATTGACTTGGCAATAAAACTCAAAATATTTAGTTTACTTTAAATTCAGGGTCTTGAATTCGTTTTTTTTACAAATAAAAGAATAAATTTTACTTAATTATAAAAAAATTTTTAATATAGGTACTATAACTAGAACAAATTTTTAATGCATAAGAAACATTTTCTACCAATGTATAATGTAATGTGCCGCGTGCACGTCAAAGAAATTTTAATTAAAAACTATGATTCCCGTGTAAAATTGCTATGTCACGGGCGTCACTCTCAAGGGTGCAGTTTTTAATAAAATAAATTTTAGATTTCACTTATCATAAACATCAATTTCTTACGCAACTTTGGTCGGATCCTTTTTACTAAAGTATTCTTTATTTTTATAATTACGTTTTTGAAATAAGGCTGTTTTCACAGCTTTTGTCTTAATATATTGAAATCCTTCCCAATTTTTCTACCTTGATCTTTCTAATTAATTTTTAATTTATAAGATTATATATTTTTTCCCACATTATTCGCATCTTATTCAATCTTTCACCTTTGTTTCCTTCCTTCGAGAACATTTCTTTTTATCTTCATCGTTAACTCCCCCATCCTATTTAATTTTATTCCGTAATTCATAATTTTATTTATTCTTCCTTTCAGTTTTTCGTTTACGTTGTGCTGAACACTCTTAATATCTTTTCTTCATGATTATCTTTTTATTTTTTACTTCTTCATTATCATTTCTAGTTTGTTTCTTTCCTTCTTGATTTCTTCGGTATTGTCTTCTATGTTAAATACAACATCTTCTATTTATTTATTCTTGATTTATTTTCCAATTTCAACCTTGATTTCCATTTTACACCTACTTGCTCCTTTGGCATATCTTGATCTCACTCTGTATTTAATTACATGCAATTAGAAACTTTTGTTATCCGTTGTCCTTCTTTTTTTCTTCTATGTTCCTGTCGTTTTTTAATTTCAAATTGTTTGTTATTTCCATATTTCATGTATTTGTCTTGATTTCAGTTTCATTTTCGTCTTCCTTTTCATATTCGGTTTCTTCCTCCATTATTGTCGTATCCATATTTTCACATATTTCTTCAACTTGTTTCTTTTGTTCGATATTCTTCAATGTGATTTTCCATTTCATAACATTTATTCTTCAATGATTCTTCAATTTTATTATCTATCTTCTTCATTCTTTTTTATTATTTTCTTCTAATTTTCGTTTATTTTCATGATAAGATTCAGATATTTTTCTAAATAGTTCATTATTTTCTTATAATCATCCACCATTTGTTATTTTTTTTCCTTTCTTCTCGTTTTTCATTTGTTTATTTTGTTTTTTTTGTTTCAGTTCAATATGTGTATGTACGACTATGAATAATCTCCTTAAATACTTGCCATGTGTTGCTAAAAGACTAATGGTTTGTATATGCGCTTATATAAATCGTAATCCCCTCAAACGGCGCTAGCAGGCAGGTACCCCCACTACTCCGCCGTTTTCTCACAATCGGTCATTTTCAGTCATCTTTGCATGCATTTTTGTGTGTTAAATATCATTTTATCGAAAAATGAAATATACGTTTTGTTCCTTTCTATTTCAATTTCACAATTTTTTTATTTCTGAAAATCGGACTACCAGACGAGCATTTAGCCTCGATTCAATATATTCCTTTAAAAAATTTAAATTGCAACTGTGCATAAACTAATTGCCCGACAATTGTAGGGTTTTGTACACATTAAAGTACGTATCATTTCCTCCTGTTTCCTGAAAGATTTATCATACATCTCAAAAAATGACGAATCTACGAATTTTAAAAGAAAAACCCAAATATTTTACTTTTCGATTTTTCTCGAGGAGTTATTACCTGATGTAGTCAAATTGGTGCTCATTTTATTCGTATTTTTATTCTCTATAACTTTTCTTTTACACCATTGACATAGGTTTATTACTTTTCACTCAGAAGAAAGAAGTTGGGAGAAAACACGTTTCTTTGCATATAAATGTTAATTAACTATATAATGACAATTCATTTTCCGTATAAAACATGAATATAATGTACTTTATACTATTTACAATTACATGGCGCAGGTGGTATCTTACTATTATTTTTGTAAAAATTTACTTGTTATTTGCTCTATTGACTGGGGTACAAGTGTGAAGGTAAACATCAAATAATGTCAAGTAATGAAATTTTGTCACTTTTAATAATTACTTTATTGATCAAATGATGACATTACAATCTGAATATTACTATCATAAATCTTAGATTGAAGGATAAAATGAAGACACTAGACGGTGATTCAGATCAAAAGACTCTTAGTGTTAAACGATAATATTCATATCTGACCATCCAATCTGAATTATCGTATGTTGTAGCGTTGTAGATCAACAACTTCAAATAGTACATAAGGGATGTGATTCTAGAGATATGTTGTTACATTTGAACATTGGTATAGGGATCCCATTACTCAATGATGACGACTCGCCGTCTATTAACTCACCGTCTAAAATACTTCGGTAAATGAAAATTGAGCGAATTAAATTAAACTAAACTATATTCTACCAGCAAGTTTCCTGAGTGATGTTCCAGCTTGCAAGTTACTCACTGGTGAGATGCTCGATGGTTATTTAAATATGACTGATATTACAGTTTTTTACTTCACATCTTATGAAATAAGATAGAGAGTTATGCGGTAGTTTTCAAACCAAAAATGTTAACACTCCTTGTTTTCACTTTTTCCGACGAATTAGAGTTAGTACGGTATAATGAAGCAAAAAAATTTAATAAATCCAACATAAAAGATAAAATCCATGTTATTCTAGGAGTTACAAAGCATGCTTTCTCATTGCCTCTTCAAATCAGTCTAGACACTCTAGAGTAGACCAACAGTTTTTCAATATATATTGAGATTTTCATTTATATCACAAAGAGATATTTTAGAAAGGAAACATCTTGTACGAAATACAACTAAAAAGTTTTATGTTTACATTAACAATACATTTTTTTTTGTTAGGTATTTGATATATCTTGATTTTTATTCTCTTTATGTCGTACACAAAAATATTAACATCTTTATATTTAGTTAGGTAAGCTTGATAATTAAATATTACAGTGTTTTGATTTAACTGGAATTTTATAAAAATATTGCTAATTGCGTTAGTTGTACGTTTTTTTTTCTTTGTCACGGAATGCTTTATTGTATGACCGCAAAGGGATAATTAGAGTTTTAAAAAAACTTCACGATTCATTTGCCATTAAATAAGATCTATAGTTTTATTTAATTTAAATTTATAAACGCCACTTGCATTCTAATATAGAATTCAGTAGGAAACAATAAAATTTAAAGTAGTGAAATCAATTTAAGAAATTAAAGTTTCTAAATACTTTTCAGAAAATCATTAAACGGTTAATTTATTCTTCAAAACAGAAAGAAAGATTTTTATGAAATGTATTTATTCGTTCATTGTATCTGCATTAAAATCTGACTAAAACTTAATGCACTCGAAAAGCTTAAAGTAAAGCTTTTATGTTATGGAAGTTGTAAGTTGCGAAGCTGTTTTGCATTATAATGTAATCTTATGCAAAAACATAATCTTCAAGTAGTACATATGCCCAGGCAGAATGCTTATATTTTTAGTTCGGTAGATACAAAAATTAAATAAACTTTATTCTCTTTTGATCAGAACAACATATATTTTCGTTATTTGTTTTCGAAAGTGGTCCTCGACTGAATACTGAAGAGTCTCAAAGGGGACGAAATACCTATCGAGTGATTCCTGGTGTTCGTTTGTGAATTAATTTTTGTACACTGCTTACACATCTCGAAATTTTTATAGTAGATGGTTTAGTTTTATATAAGTCAATTTTATTAGATTATTATGTCTTAGGTTTTTTCTAAAACCAATCGTACAACGAGCATTAAACACAATGGTTTTCCAAGCTTTTTTTCATTCGTTTTATTCAAAATACAGACATAGAAAGGTTTTTAAAAACAGTACTAGTAGTTTATTATTAGTTTAATATGCCTGTATCTATGAAAATTACACAGCACACGAAAATTGCTCCCAGTATTTTAGTAAAGATTTTAAATTGATCTACAGTCAATTTTTTTTTGTCGTCACTTAAAGCAGTCAAAAGGGGGGTTTTTGAAATAACCGTAACTTTTATAGGCAACACTGTTTAACTCCTTTACTAGTTTTATTTAGTTTCAATAATTGTTGTAGAAAGAAATTTAATGCGATGCGAAGGGTCTGTACACTGTATGCAACACATTGCTGAATTTATAGTGCCAATTTGAACGTATCTTTCACTTTGTTATAGAGACATATCGCCCACTTCAACATTGGATGCAACTTCCAATTGGATGTTGTTTGATCCTAACGTTAAAGTTAAGCATTATACACGTGTTGTCCTCTAATCATTTGGCCCGAAATGGACGTTCTCTCCTAGTATTTTTGCAGTCGTTAATATGAATTTTTCGATAAATATTATTTTCAGAAAAAATAGCGCCCTGGTCATATCAGGGAATTAGGGTGATGTTTAGATGAAAAGGTCATTTCTCCTGTAAGTACAATACGCTGTGCATCAAATAAATTCGTTTTTAATGCATACATCAGAAGATAATCCAAGTTCATCAATCAAAATACTCTTCAAAAGTGTCCCTAAATATTTTCCTCAATCTCATCCAAACTCAGAACAATTTTTGCATTAAGTGTCCCTAAATATTTTCCTCAATCTCATCCAAACTCAGAACAATTTTTGCATTAAGCTTATTAAAGAATTAAAGAACACACTTAATCTCGAGGTTTGCAAGCGACTGCAATAAAGGAAAGAGTTCTTTACGTTAAAGGTCTGAGTGCAACACTTTAAAACTCAAAATTTTATAATACGATAATTTGGAAATCAAAACGTAACATAAATAGGGGTTTTCTGTAGCTCAATGGGCGGGAAATGGATCGCGAAATGATTTGCCTTCGTAAATGAAGTCGTTGAAAATTCTTGCAAAATTTTCAATAACAATCGATAAATTAATCAAAGTCGGGAGGGCGCCAAACAAGGTCACGATATTAAATAGATTTACTGAAAGTAACGCCACAATTATGTAATAAGTTAAGATAACACACAAAAATAAAATAAAATATAAATAAAAAAAGTTCGTTCTACAAAATTAATGCATTCAAAACATACCATAATGACTTTCCAAATAAACAAAGTTTATACTGAATTAACGTTACTTTTAACTGAAATAGTGAAAAATCAAATTGCCCTCGTGATTACTAATTTTTATTAATAAAACAACTTACCTAATTAAATATTTAGCGCGCTTATACAAATTCAAAACAAAACAGTAAGTCTATTACAAAATCTTAACCTTACGCGTCTTGCAATAATAACATAAATTACGTAAAACTGTCAATTCAATAAATTAAAATCGCACCGTAATTACGAAAATACATCGCGACAGTTTATGATTTACAACGTGACATTTAAAGCGTTATATAGTTTCGGTATTGTTAACATAGTTATTTAAATAAAAACATAAATACTCGTGAGCTTGAGATGAACCAGAAGTGGTGTGATAGGATGGACGACGATAGAAACGAAGACGAAGAGTTGGATCAAAATAATTCACACCCGAAACTGGCACGTCGATACAAAACATTACTTCTAGTGAATCCTAGGCTGCGTTCGAGAACGTCGCTGGAGTGAAAAAAAGGCTCTAAGCAGTTTGTTGGGAGTGGGGGTTCCAGTGTGTAGTTGGTACGTCGACTCTTGACATTTGTTATCGAACGATTTTGGGTTGTTTTTGTTGGATTTGTGAGGTTAAGTAAATAACTCCACAGCCGTTTGTTTCCTGTCAATTAAGAAGGTTAGTTTACGGTTTGACGTGATTATGTTGGAATAATATTTAAGCACAATCCATAAATAAGTATTAATTAGAAACTTTTTCAACTTTTATAGGAAAGCCATGGAAAACCACATAACAGCTCCGTTTTGTATAATCCAGGCTGGCCAGCAATTTTTTTCAATAATTCAAGACGCAGCATTGGAATCAAGTGACTCGTCAGATGATGAAATTCAAATTACTTCCATCATAAGTACATTGACACGAAATACCCACCTAGGGAAAGAGAAATTCCACGTTGTGAAAATTACTATGAAACAACAATTCCTCGCTTCCTACCCTCTGAATTTCAAAGTCATTTTCGAATGACTCCTGATGCTTTTCGTGCTTTGTGCAGACATGTTATACCAAGGTTGAAGGTACTCCCTGATCAAGGTCGACCATTGGCAACTCCAGAAAAAAAGCTATTAGCTGTTGTGTGGATATTAGCTACTCCAGACTCTTATAGGTGTGTATAAATATAAATTTACATATATAGCATTATGCGGCTGTTTGCAGATCAGTTGGGGAAAAGTTTGATTTGGGTAAAGCATCCCTCAATGATGCTTTTTTTCGAGTTGTCAAAATATTGACTGACATGGCTCCAATGATTATAAGATGGCCAACCCAGGAAAATGTTGGTAGAATAATGAACAGATTTTCTCCTTTTGGAGGTTTAGACAATGTGGTTGGGGTAGTCGATGGTACTTACATACCAATTAAAGCACCAAAAGAAAATGCTCATACTTACGTCACCCGGAAGCATAATTATGCAATGACGTTACAAGCTATTGCTGAGCCTTCTCTCAAGTTTACAGATGCATTTTGTGCCTACCCTGGTTCTGTGAGTGATGCAAGGATTTTAGAAATTCGCATATTTATCGAGCTGTGAATGAAAACCAAGCCAACTTTTTAATAATAACTTTATTTTGGGTGACAAAGCGTATCCATTGTTGGAATGGTGTATAACGCCATACATTGAACGAAGAAGACTGACGCCTGAACAACGCAATTTTAATCAGATTCATGCTAGAACTAGACAAGTGATTGAAAGAGGATTTGCACTTCTGTTTGGACGGTTTCGACGCTTGAAATATCTTGACATGAACAGGATTGATATGATTCCTGCAAGTATAATTGCTTGTTGTGTATTGCACAACATATGTCTTGATCATAATGATCTAACAATTGATGAATACATTCGAGAGGGCATGGAGTTTATAAATGAAAATAATCATGATGACAGGGACGATATCGTGCATGCAGAAAACAATTTCAATGCAAGAATCTTACGTGATAACATTTGCATGCAATTATTTAATAGGGCAAGGAATGATAGACACATGTAAAAAGTTTTAATATCAACAAACATTTTATTCTTTCTTTTCAGACGCATGTAAAAAGCTTTAATATCAATAAAAATTTTATTCTTTCTTTTCAAACAACTTTTGCATAAAAGTGTTCATTGTCTCCTGATAAACTGTAATTGCTCGATCTAAAGTAGCTTGTCTAGCTTGAAAACGTCGCTCTCGAGCCTGTTCTCTTTCATTGTTTTGTTGTTGAAAAGTCTCTGTAAGGGTTTGAATTTGCGCTTCCATCCGTGTCTTCTTTCTGGGTGGTTCAGCTTCGGAGTCAGTTGACACAGAAGTGGATCTTCCCTTAATGATGATGCTGTCGATGTGGGAGTTACATTCGATTGCTTCCAAAAATTTCGTCGAACTCTTGGAAATATTCAAAACTTACAGGTGATGCACCTGTACTCTTCGACCCTTCGTTGTCCTTTTTCTTTATATATCTAGCCTTCAAATATTTGAACTTGTTTTCTATTTGTACTTTAGTGTATATAAAGCCTTGTGAACCTAATTTTTCTGTAATTATTCTCCACACCTTTTCATTTTTAATAGAGGTATTTTAAAATCTTTATAGTGATCTTTATATAGCGCGATTAAAGACAGAATAGCCGGACGTTCCCACTGATATTGGTGCTTATCATTAGCGCTTGAACTGCTGCTGGCTTCTTGAGAGTTCGGCTGAACCGAGGGCTGAGACTGAGCATTTAATAACGCTGGATTCACACACTCAATAGTATTATCTAAAAGTATATTTGATAAAATACGAAAAACAAGAAAAATTCAACTGTGATTATACTTGTGGGATTAAGAACTAGCCAATTCCCTTGATCGTCCGTTACTATTTCATTGTCCACGTTCCGGCACACATTCAATAAATTGATATCCATTTTGCAAGTACGATTTTGGCGCAATTACAACACACAACTGTCATTTATCATCTCCGCGGTTTGACAGTCGACATTTAATTTACTTCGTTGCGCAAGTCGCGCGATTTTTACCGCACTTCCAACATGGGCAATTTAGGCGACGCTCGGAATGATGCTCTCAAAGTTCTCGAACGATACTCGCTTTGCATCGGTGCGACACCCTAAAAGTTCTCGAACGACGATTTAGGCGATTCTTAACTAGGAGCGACGTTCTCGAACGTACCCCTACTGAGTAGGAATTTATATGGTATAGAACTTTTAAATCCATAATTTTATGAATCTGGGTAAGGACTTGAAGTTTTCAGCAATACTCTAAGGTTATATTTTGAGTCGTATCAAAATCTATTTAGTGCCGATACCCATATTACGCATTACACACATAACTAAAAAAGTAATTTGATGTTAAAATACAAAAATAATATGCCTTTTATAATTACTAGAAGACCTAACAATTAATCTTTAAAATGAAAAACCTCAATTGCAGTAATACTCTCAACCCTATATATCAAAATTGTCGTGGAATTAGGTCTAAGGTTACTGAATTTTACAACTCCATCATCTTGGCATATAACTGATTTGATTGCTTAATATCCGAAACTTAGTTAGTTGCCGATATACTAAGCTCTGAATATTTTCCTAATAATTTTTTAGTTTATAGAAAAGATCGCAATTATGTCCACATTAAGTAACTAAAGTGTATGATTTAACTCGTTTGTATTGTAATGTACCGTCTGTTAACATAATCGGCATTCAATTATTATTGTCTAATAATGAGTCAGTCAGTATATTTGTCTTATATATTCCTCCATCTTTGCCTCTTTCTAAATTTGAAGTATTCTCGACAGTTTTGGTGATTTCAAAATCAATCTTCAATCTCTGAGGAAGAGATTTTTACTGCTTTAAAGTTCTCTCTATAAATAAACTTACTGCAGGCTGGATGGAATACCTAGATTCATACTGAAGGACTGTGATTGCATTTTGCTACACCCTCCATATACTTTTCAATAAATTTATTAAAAACTCAAAAATTTCCTTACACCTCATTCCTGTGTTTAAAAAAAGGCGATCCTTCCGATATAAAAAATTATAGACCTATCTGTCTATTAATTAATTTTGAAAAGTTTTTGAAGCTGTACTTACAAACAAATCTATGCTGCAGTTAAACAACGCATAACACCAGTCCAAAATGGATTTATGAAAAATCGATCCACTTTTACTAATCTCGTTGTTTTCAAACAATCTATAGCTAAAATTATTGATGCCAGAGGTCAGGTTGATGTAATTTACACCGACTTTGACCGTATAGTTCCCTGTATATTAGCTAGCAAACTTTACTTATTTGACTTCGATCAGTCTTCCACTACTATCTTACCTAATTGATCGTGTACAGTTTGTGAGGTATGGTAACTAAACATCTAAAATACTTTTAGATTCCTCTGGTGTACCTCAAGATTCCCTTTGCTTTTTTTATTATTTATTAACGATCTTCCTTCTACCAATGCTATGAAGTTACTATTTTCTGACAATTTACAAGGCAGTCTAAAGAAAATTTTTGAAATATTTATTTTTGTCGAAGATGGAGTATACTCCCTAAGGAATTTTGAACATTCCGCGCTTTTAGAAAGGTTTAACTTACTGCGTTACCAACCCGCAGAACTTTATCCGCTATTAAATTCCTACACAATCTTCTACACAATACAGTTGACTGCCCATGGCTGATGTCCACGATCAATTTTTAGTTCCTAGGTTTAACATTTGGCAGAAAGCTAATTTTTATATGCAGAATAATCGATCTAATGTGTGTATCAATTCACCGATATCAATGATGTGCACTGCGTTTAATAAGGTAGCGTGATTAGTTGAGATTAATGAAGAAAGCTAAATGTTTACTTAATTAGGGAATTACTGATAGTATTTTTATTTAAATTTTTTTATTATTATCTCTATAGTATTAAATTAAGTATTTGAATAAATTTTGATTTCGTATACTTTTATCTCGATTAATGAAATTTCTTTTGTATATACATATATTATATTTAAATATTTTCTTGTAATTGGGGCAAGCCTGTTGAAAATAAAAGTATTATTATTATTGTTGTTATTAAAGAAGGGGGTGTTTGAGTACAGTTAGAGCGCGTGCCTCAACAAATTACTTTAATTGATTGTGAACGTGGAAGTATACCTTGCTTAAATAATTTATTCCTTTAAAAATTAATATATATCAGGCCGGCAACCATGGTTTCGATTAATTAATTTAATCATTATCAAATCTAATAAAATGGTGATGTTAAAGTGAATTATATACTTGTAACACACGTTGCCGATAAAGCAAGATAACTTGTACAGAAGTACACACGCAACAAAAAGAACACCTGTTGCAGCATTTCGCTATTCTATTGTGAGCTTATCAGAGGTGTATACTTAAGTGCGGTATACGACTGTACAAGACGACGGTTGGTCTTTAAGCTCTCGTGGAGCAATGAACATAAGTAAAATGTGTGTCTTGCGACATCTCGTGTAAAACATTGACACGTATGAATAGTATAAACTAAGAAAAATGCCAACAGTTAACTATAACGGCATGTGTGTGTTAAAGTGCAAAGCGCTATCTAAGCGACAGCTTTAATGCTTGTAACACACGTTGCCGATAAAGCCAAGTATAACTTGTACAGAAGCACACACGCAACAAAAAGAACACCTGATGCAGCATTTCGCTCTTATTGTGAGCTCATCAGAGGTGTATACTTAAGTGCAGTATACGACTGTACAAGACGGCAGTTGGTCTTTTAAGCTCTCGTGGAGCAATGAACATAAGTAAAATGTGTGTCTTGCGACATCTCGTGTAAACATTGGACACGTATGAATAGTATAAACTAAGAAAAATGCCAACAGTTAACTGCAACGGCAGTGTGTTAGCGCAAGCGCTATCTAAGTGATAGCTTTAATGCTTGTACACACACGTTGCCGATAAAAGCCAGATATAACTTGTACAGAAGCATCACACGCAACAAAAGAACACCTGATGCAGCATTTCGCTCTTATTGTGAGCTCGTCAGAGGTGTATACTTAAGTGCGTATACGACTGTACAAGACGGCGGTTGGTTTTAAGCCTCGTGGAGCAATGAACATAAGTAAATGTGTGTCTTATGAAAATTTTTCTTAGTTTATACTATTCATACGTGTCATGTTTACATCGAGATGTCGCAAGACACACATTTTACTTATGAATTATATACCTACAATAATATTAAGTTAGTAAATAGTCGACCTATTTAATAAATTAGTATAAGTTTAAAATTTGAGTTTTACAATTTGTATTTTTCTAAATTAAAAAGTGAAAAATAGAGATAATGTGAAGATTATTCAAGCACTCATTAGTTCCTTCATTCGTTCGAATTAGTCCAACAAAATATGACTTCTGTACTTTATTGAAATTGTATTAAAACCGACATCGGAGATGAATTTAATTCATTTATAAATTGGCAACAAGGTACTATAACCAACAATTTTAATCTAAAATTGTATTTGAAACTTCTTCACGATTAAAGCTGCTAAACAATTTAAACAGTTTGACTGACTCATTTCTCTAAGTATCTACATTTCATTTGATCTACCTCACCATTGTTTATATTTTGTTGAGTTTAGGTAATAATTCCAGTTTCTCAAATCGATTGAACAGAAAAAACTAATTACCCAAGGAATTTTTAAATTTGATAATGGTGGTATTAGAGTTTTATCACAGTATTAGTTTACTCTATTAAATTTCATATAATTTCTCTTAAATTCATACCATCGTTAACCTCAGTATTTTGTAATAAATTGTCAATACTACTTTATAAAACCTCGAAACCGCAATAACTTTTTGTTATCAATATTTCGGTCAAAATTCAACAGAGAAAAAACTTTATTTCGACCCTTTCAATTTATGCTGTAAGTGTAAGTTAAAAATCAATTTTCACATTAATTTAACAGTATTTTAAAAAATGACTTACTGACCTTCCAGAAATTAAACCCTTTTTGTGTAATTTGAGTAGGATGTTCATATGATTATTTTACTATTTAAAAAAAAACGAGCTACATCTATGACGACGAAATTGTAAAATCTATAAGTTATTAAAGTTAATCGTGATTGGTTCATTTCAAATCAAAACGATATACAGAATGTAGAAGCAATCTGCTTCATGTCGCAAAAAGATAGGACGATATTTCCTGCTTTTATGTTATATAAATATAGATTTATCTAACATAGCTACAGGCTTCCACAGTTCAATCGAGGTTTATTTGAATACCGCGACGTTTTATTAAAGATTCAGAATATCGGATAATACTTTTTAAATTACGGAAGCTAGTTCTTCTTGTATAGAAACAAATGTACGTTAAACGCGTGTAATGCATTGTATTTCTGTTAGGGCGCGTTATTGTTTTTGCCAGTTCATTAGGATTAGTATCCTTTTAATTACTCTTAGCAGTTGTCTCAACTTTCTAGTTACAAACATCATCAGGTTTATTAATTATTACTAACAGTTTCTTGTTTAACAAATATTGTAGAATTAAGTTTTATTCAAATTTTATTACAAACAATCCTCAAAATTTCACGAGAGAATTTCTAAAACGGCTAACGACATTACTATACAGGGTGTCCCGTAATAAATGCCCAAGATTTGACCAGGTTATACTGTAGATCGAGACAAACAATTTTATTATATAATGGATAGTCCCATCTTGCTTGGTTGTCAGTCTATCTGTCTGTATGTGATTTTTAGAAAATAATTTCCCTCTCCGTAATGGTTGAAGACATGAAACCCAAACTTCGTAGGTGTATTGGTTATACTAGTGTCAGTAAAAATAAAAATTTTAAAATAATAAAAATTGCGGCTATTTGAGCGTAATTCGGCTGACTCTTAAAGCCCCGGGATACTAGTCATAAGTACAATTTAAAAAAAATTAATATTTTTAAGGTAAATATTTAAAACTGAAGGTTGCAAGATAATATCCATATTGCGGATATTTCACAGGTAACTTAGATTCCAGTACATCGTAAATTGTTAAACTATCAAATTTTAAAATATCTCGAAAACTATCAGAGTTAGGGGTTTTCAGTGGCGGCTCGTGGTCAATCGTACTGGGAGGTCAAAAATTAATTTAAAAAATAGGCAATATAAATAACTCAAATGTAGCGCAAAATTTTATACAATCTACAATTTTGTTCAAAAATATAGCGATTTTTCGAAACATTTTCATTAAAATCTCTAAGGGATTTTCTATAAGCATTGTCTAGCTGTGTACGAATATCAACATTTCCTACGGTTGCAAAATTTATTGAGCATTTCATGTGTTCTGCAGACGAAGCATGTTTTTTTATTTCCTCTTTTAAATGTTTTAAATCTCTTACACCGGATGCACTATAGCGAGTCTGACGAGTCTTTAGAAAATAATAAACAAACAAAACAGTAAAATACTTTTGATACTTCACAACCACATATCCAGCAGCTAAATCGTACATTACCTTGCGAAAGTTTCGATGAATATCTTTATTTTTGTCTTTGCTAGTTTGTCGTAAACTTAGTTCTGGCAAAGGACGACCATTTGCCTTGAACTCAACTAATTTTTAAAATTAAGTTTGTTAGCACTTTTAGTTGTCTAATTTTCTGCACTACCGACATTTTCTGTAATAGCGCATGCACACGCGAACCAAAAATAGTATTTTTACAAAACAACACAACAACAGTAAAAATATCAATATAAATTCTTAAATTGATTTAAAACACGCGAAAATCGAATCAAAAATCGAGCGTAGTTGAACACCCTATTACGAAGTCAACGTAAACTGCGGGATCCGGCTCATGACCCAAAGTTGATTATTGCTTCGGACGTTTGCGTTTATTCGGGCGCTGCACGTTTTTCGAGTTTTTCCGGGTAGATCTAATTCAATGAGGACAATTCGCACCGCCAGTTCAAGGTTGAAGAGGATGAATTACGAACGACGGCCGATAAATTTTAAGTTATTATACTAGCGACTTGCGACTTTTGCGAGTAAATTACCTATTTTAATAAAATACGTAATAATTGACCAAATGACCATATGGACAAGCCGCCACTGGGGGTTGGCAACCCTAATACCAATTAAAACTAATTAGTTACAGCCTTTAACAGGCTACAGAATAGGATGTTCCATTTAAGTTAAACAAGTTATTTAAGTTTTAAGTCGTTACTTTTATGCTGTAGTATTAAAAAACATCTTGTACATCATACCATAATAGTAAATATTGC
This sequence comes from Abscondita cerata, assembly GCA_030710515.1. Classification (NCBI taxonomy): domain Eukaryota; kingdom Metazoa; phylum Arthropoda; class Insecta; order Coleoptera; family Lampyridae; genus Abscondita; species Abscondita cerata. The sequence goes on from JALBCR010002882.1 coordinate 126,969, forward strand.
AAAAAGGATGTTGAAGGCTATTAGTAAGGTAGTGTCGGTCAAAGTAGCTTGTTCTTATTTATCTTGAAGTTATTGCATTTTTTTTTGGAGGGTATGCAAATCAGGTAAAATCGATCTCCGAAACGGAAGTACGTAGGTATAGGGACATGTTAAAAAACATACATTATTTTTTATCCTACAATTCAAATTTAGATACACGGTGATCCATTTAAAATAACCTAACTATGGCATGGTACGTGTTTCTGGAGCACACTATATAATCCAAAAATGTGGTTTCGAATAATCTTGACATATATATACCTTAAAATTTCTAACATTATTTGTCGTTTTAATGCTACAGGATAATTCGTTGGTATATGACATTTATTTTATCACAAACAGTTGCTGAAAAAATGCCAAAACAATGTAACAAAGGAGGACAGAGTTAAGCTAAAGATTTAAAACTTTCTAAGGTGAAAACAAGTATACGCGATGAGAAAACACTACTCCTACCATGTGATTCAAGCTGTCACTAAGAAGAAAAAAACTATAGATAAATTGTGTGTTCATATAATCCGTCAACATTACAAGTGTGTTGGGTACCAAATACATGGAAGATTGTGTTTACCCCTCCAAAATTGGGTTCCAATGTGTTTGTAACAGCAGCGATTTTCCATGGTTCAAGTGTTACAATTATTCAGTATCCTCACCGAAAAGTAGTTATGGAGATTGATGATGACAGTATTTGTATCAAGCGGTATTTTACACTACTTTTCCCACAATTAGTAAAGTTAGAGGTGACCCACCTTTAATAATTGTCATTCCCACAGTACAATGACTATGATCTTGCTTTTTACCTCTACAAAAGTTTTAAATCATTGGTTTAAATCTGTCCTGGAGAGATTATATATTGAAGACACACAAGTATAGAGCATGTGCCTAGAGCATCGTTTGCTGCTTTTACAATACAGTCGACTCACTGTGCATTTCTGCTTTGCTACATTGTTTTGGCAAAGTCTGCCTCAAAATAAAAATCAAAATAGTGAACCTAAATGATGATGTTGGAAAGCGCTTTTTCCTGAATAATAATCACTATACCAACCCGAGTTACATAGAAAAATGTAAATCGCACGACAATCATTTGGCGGCAATTTTCATTACGACATCAACGTTGCTAGACCGTCAGAGTAATGTGTGTGCAGGACTTTTCGACTCGTTTACTCATGAACTATCTGAATCCAAAAGGGCGATTTAGTAAGTGCTCAAACTATACTGATTGTTGAAGATAAAGCCGTTTTATATGAATTTCACGGGAGACGAAATTTCGTGAGTCGGGACTTTAATTTTTGTTACATAATTTTGACGCTGGAATAGGTAGGCGTAAACATACAGTGTGACCAGCAAAATCCGCATCATGCATTATTTTTTTGTTGATATAATTATTATTCAAAATTTGGTTTTGGCATCAATTTGTGCTTCGATCATGATGAATATTAATAGTCGTAGCACGTGATTGCATTACTTGCCAGTTTTCAAAAAATCCAAAAGTTGGGTAATTTCTTATATTACCGAAAAAGTTTTTCTCAATGCAATTTTAGTTCTGTATGCGAATTTTAGCTGCTTAAGAAAAAATACTGGTCCAATATGTAAGATACTTGTATTTCAACTTGATCCAAACTTTTTGTTTTTTTTTTCAATTCACATTTTTTTTTTAAAAATATATTCATTTCAAATGGTTTTGTTTTACAAATTTATTTTATTTTTAAGGTTTATGAAATAAGTATTTTGGAAAATAATAGTATGCATCTGAAAATATTTCTCATTCTTATTATTATTATCAAAATAGTTCAATTAAAAATAGTCATTTTAACAACAACCAACTACTTCAATATTCTGTTTTGTCTTAGCTCTTTGCACTTTATTTTATGTGTTTTACACTTTCCTATTAATTCGCACAGTCTGCACATCTCTCTTCATCACTCGTCCAATACCTATTTTTATTCTCTTCGTAATCCGCCATTCCTTGTATCCTCAAATCTCCGCTCCATATAACATTTAACTTCTTAATTAGCTCTCAAAATCCATCTTCTTTTTCCAAATCATATCCTATACCACATACTTTTCCCACTATTATATTTCCTTTCTGTCACAACTATCTCATATGATCACCATCCTTGTTGTCATATCAAATATTATACCCGAAATGTCTGCACTTGTCTACTTTTTCTCTATCTTCATGGACATCCCTGCTTTAGTCTGGGCCGAGATATGGATAAAATTATTACAGAAATAAGTAACTTCTAACCACTCACGTACGACTCTTCAGCTACTAAACTAACTAATAAACTAATGAGTTAAACTCGACTACAGAAATAAAATTTGTTTTTGTTATTACAACAACCCTTTCAAACGTTATTTATTATTACTTTGTGTTTTCGCTTTTACAGAAAAAGGATTAAAGGTTTACAGTATTGATTGATTTTGTTTAGTTCTCATGTATTTCCTCTTTGTTTTCTTTTTTCCATTTTTTTTTATTCTTTGTCTTATTTTATTTTTCATGTCTTTGTTTGATGCTTTTCTATTTATGCAGTGTTCTTCCCACTTGTCTGCTATTCTTGTTTCCATTCTTCTTCGATTCTTCCTGCTGTTCTTTATTAATTCCCATGCATGTTCTTTATTTTTATTTCTCTTATCTTTTTTAATCAATTTTTTATGTTATTCTTTTCTTTGTTTATATATTTTATTGAACTTTGCTTGTTTCTGTTTCGATAGAACAACATGTGGGATAACAATATTTTCAGAAACCACATGGATTCATTTCTTTCCTGTAGATTCAACAGCATCTATAAATCTAAAATACTTTCTTAGTTGGGTAGGTACATTAACGAATAGGAAAACACCAACAACTGCACCAAAAAACTATACTCGAACACGTGTTTTAATAGATAAGCTATCATCATCAGCGAACCGTTACTAAAAATAAAAACAATAGGAAGCTTATATACACGGTGTCTCAGAAATAAGTACATTAATGTTAATCACTAATCCAACTCATCAAGATGAACTGTGTGCCATTTTTTCGAAATACCAAGTTTGTTTTTAATTTTCCCCCATAAATTAACGAGTCCTCTATGTACTATTCTCATTAAAAATAACAACAATAGGCAGCGTTTCCTAGCACCAAATAAGATATCTTTTTGTGGTGGCTTGAATAATTCCGAAAATCGTAATGGACCGTGATCATCATAATTCATAAGCAAATTTCTATTTTTAAAAATTTCCAAACTTTCACAAGAATTAAGTTCTTTTTTATTATCTACTCTCTTAATTAATTTAATATCGCCTACTTTATGACTATTTTTAAGCATATGCATGGAATATCAATGAAGTGTAATGATGATGATAGCTTAGCTATTGAAACACGTGTCCAAGTATAGTTTTTTGGTGTTTTCTCGTTCGTTAAAATAGACGTTGCAGTTTAGAGTTCCATTCCTTTGGGTAGGTACAATTCTGAGTGATTTCTGGAAAATGGCGAGAATGATTTTTCCTTCTTCGCCAGCTGAATTCAAGTCTGTTTTGTTGAAGACTTGAGATATTAAAAAAGTTTTAAGTCATATATCTAGTAAGTCTAGTCTAGTATGTCAAAACATTAAGTGTTTTTCTGTTTAGTTTGTTTGTTGTTATCATTATGATAATGAAATCATTACAATATTACTACTTTAATTAGGTTGTTTTTGGGGGAACGTCGTGGAAAAATGTTGTGTCTAACATATAGAAAATCCTTTTCCACTCACTCTAATGCCTCTCGCTACGCTCGTGGACAAATAACTATTGTTCTCCTCCCGAGCGTAGCGAGTGTGGCATTCGAGTGAGAGTGGAAAAAGGTTTTCCTCATGTGTTAGACACAACATTTTTCACGACATTCTCAAAAACAACCTAATGAAAGAAGTAATATTGTAAACGTAACTTATTGTTACAGAATTTCGTCAGATTTTCGTAGGTAAAAGCAAAAGTTGATAATAGGTGGATCCCAATAGTCTCGCAACAGTATTCTGTAGTATCGGTGTGGTCTCAATCTGTCATAGCGCAGCTGCGTAATTCTAACCAATATATGTAGGTCAGCAATTTTTAAGAGTCGAAATATAAGATATTAAATTAAACAAACCTGATTGAATACTAAATTAAATTGTTTTACTAAGTATTAGGCGCATATAGTTCTAATAATACATTCTTACATTTTTTTAAAGCGGCTTTTGTAATACGATATTATTTTCCTCGCAATATTTGTAGAGAAGATACGTCTGTTTTCTAAATATGTCGTGGAAAAATAACTATTTTGACGCTGATATTCAATTTTTTCTTTTTGAGGTATTAATCTCAACCAATTAAAATTGGTTTCTTAACTTAAAATCATTATTTGGCACCATTCTAAAAACGTCATTGCTTTTGTTTTGTTTGGAGTCTTTTTTAGAGAATTATGATACTGAACCACTTACAAATAGTAAATATGACAGAATGCTCCTCCACATATACATAATGCTAATGTATTTAGTTTGCAACATTTTTTTGATGAAAAAAGGGGTTGCACGCTGTCGTGATTTGACACCATTAGATTTATTTGATTTGGATATTTCAGGAGTAAAGTATGTATTTCATACTGTGTCAAATCAAATCATGGCAACCCGGATTAACATTAAAATGATATTATTTTGAAAATCCCAATCACATTTTCTCGACCAACCAGATTTATTAATTTTATCATAATGGACCAATCACGGTTGAATTCATCGGAAATTTTCACGCGTTGAAATTTCCACCAAAAATTTCCAAAACTTTGTTTTCTCATCAAATCAATAGCATTTGTTTTGATGACTATTTGAGATCGAAAATTTCCAGCAATTTCATACCAACTAGTATTACTTATGAGAATTTTCCTTATAAAATTTGAGGCAATGACAAATTTCTAAACCAATCACAGACGAATTACGCCATAATTTGTCTCGCTCAAATTATCCATGCCAAATATTGAAAGTTCAATAATTTAATAAGTAATTTTGATTTTTGTCACGAATACATATTTTTGGTATGGTTCTCACTCGATTAGTTTAAAATCTACATTCGGGAAATTCTCCAACAAAATATGTTTCGTGGTCGTAATGTATAGCAGATAATTTTGAATAAATGTTCCACTCGTACCTGATACAACAATAACCCCTCGTTTGAGTAAATGTTTCACGAGTACCTGATTTCAAAATGCGTCAAATCAGATCAGGTATTCGTGAAACATTTACTCAAAGTTATAGGTAACATTACGATCACTTGACATATTACCAATGATTATTTATGTCTATATCCAAAATTATAAAATATATTCAGGATGCTATTGAAAATTTTAAGATTAGGGGTTGCCGCTAAGGAAAATATTTAAGGGGAATTTTGTACGTCATACGTATTTTATAGATGATATAGGTATAGATTAGTTTTTGTCCACTCGAATATCTCTATTTGTTAATGAGATATAGCCTGGATAAATTGCCCAGTGTCTCGTATATAGTTATAATTTTATTTCTTCAACAATGGTAATTCGAACTCGCCGCTTAACTTAAACTCATAAAAATTCTTTCCGATGTAGAATCGATGTTGGTGCGGTCAATTTAAACGCTTACGAGATTTTATCACAGTTTATATTTTTAAAGGGTGCAATGGACCAACTTAAACTTTTCGAAGACGTTAACATGGCATCGATACAGTGCGACACAGATTTTCAGGTTAGTCATTAAATTAGGTTATTTTCTATGGATTAATAGTCAGGCCGAAGCTAAATTCGATTAAAAGTTTCGTATTATATTCCCTTTTTATTCAAATACTAGGGTTTTCGAGTCACTGAAGATCCGTTGCAAGACTATCGTGATTTTGATGTTACCGAAGTAAGTAGGAAACACCAGTTAGCTAATAATACAAAGCTAACCATGCGTTTATTTTTTAACTAAGTTTGGGGTGCTAACATTAACGATTTACAAAGTGAGTTTTTTTCAATAGTATTATTTCTCGTATCGACAGATTGAACGTGAACCCGAAACACTTTGGGAAGGCAGTGATAACGACGAGACAAACCCTCCGGCTATTCCGCCACCACCACCTTCACCTGATGGTAAGGAATGTTCGTGTGAAGAACCGAACTGTTGTAATGACATTTTAAATAACACGCAAGGCACTAACTGGATGAAAGGAGAGAAAGGTGAAAGGGGTCACAGGGTAAATATGTAATAAATTTTACGTTCCAAACACTGCAAAGGCTCGTTTTCATAGGGCCCTCCCGGTGAATCAATACGAGGCCCACCAGGTCCACCTGACCAGAAGGTCCCCTGGGATTAAGGCGGAGGTGATTTTGAGAAAACACACATTAGAGACTGCAACATTACTTTTATAGGGTGGTTCTGGAACTTGTGCTTGTAATATATCTGCGTTACTCGATTCAATGATGATACCGTTAATGATTCCGGGTCCTCCTGGAGTACCTGGAACGGAAGGAAAATCTGGTCCTCCTGGCATGACTGGTTTATCAGGTCCGCCCGGTGAACGAGGAGCTCCGGGTCCGCGAGGTGATAAAGGTGACAGAGGTGAACGTGGACCAACCGGGACAGAGGGAATCCAAGGCATCAAAGGAGTACCTGGAAGAGACTGTCCACGGACCTATGGGGCCACCAGGACCTCCAGGCCCTCCTGGACCCATAGAATTTGAAAATGCCGATGTAAGTACTAAACACACAAACAATAAAAAAATAAACATCGTTGTATAATACGCTGCAGCCTAGTTGGAAACCAAGAGGTATTTTTAAGGTGAAATACTAGATGATCTTTGTTCGATTCGAAATTTTTTTAAATTTAATATACTTTAGGAAACCATGTCTGGGACTCGATCTGGAATTCAAGGAAATAAAGGAGATCCAGGATCAGATGGGCCGGTGGGTCCTCGTGGTGAACGTGGTTTGCCAGGTATGTAAGCTTAATTGAGCTACGTGTGTGATTAAACCATTTTTAATATATAAGGAAGTAAAGGTGATAGAGGCGAAGTGGGTAATAAAGGAGAAAAGGGTGACCGTGGTTATCCTGGTGAGAAAGGCACGCAAGGTGCTAAAGGCGAGCAGGGTTCACCTGGAATCGATGGTTTACCTGGTGCTCCTGGTGTTAACGGTAAAAATGCTGAAAAAGGTGAAAAGGGAGAACCTGGTAAACCAGGCCCGCCAGGTCTGGTAGAGATATCACCGTCTCACGGTCAACATACAAGCACGCATTTTCAAACTGCATCTGGTCAGAAAGGAGATGCGGGCGAAACCGGAGATAAAGGCGAAAAGGGCGACCAAGGAGAAACCGGACTACAGGGAATGCCGGGTATAAATGGAGTAATTGGAGCACCAGGTGAAAAAGGCGAACCAGGTGGTATTGGACCAGTTGGCCCAATGGGACCTCCTGGAACAAAAGGTGAACGTGGAGAGCGGGGTCCGCCAGGTCCTATGTTTGTTGGAAACGGAACAGGTCAAGTTATGACTATCAAGGTAATATATTTGTTTGTAACTTTGTTTTAATTATTATTAGATTATAGGGCGAGAAAGGTGATATGGGTAAACGCGGTCGCCGAGGCAAACCTGGTTCTATCGGCCCCGTTGGACCCCAGGAAAACCTGGTGTTGCTGGAGAAATTGGATTTCCTGGATGGACCGTAAGTACTTAAAACAAAACTGACATTTTTGAATTTTAACTATATTTAACTAATGCTGACTTACTAGAATGGATTGAAGGTTATAATAATCAATACGTGCTAAATACAATAATAACATAATTGTTTGTCTAAAATAGGGTCGTCCAGGCTCACCCGGACATCCTGGTCCCAAGGGCGAAAAGGGAGAATCAGGCGATGTATATCATAGTGTAAGTAATTTAAAAATATTTTGTTTTAAAAATTAGGAAAATATATTTTTAGAATAAAGGAGAAAAAGGTGATCGCGGTGATGCTGGAAACCCGGGAAGGAATGGAGAACCTGGACCACCGGGACCTCCTTCTCCAGAAAATGTGTCCATTAAATACATACCTGTACCTGGACATCCTGGACCTCCAGGGCCACCAGGTCCACCGGGACAACCTGGGGTATTTTCTACATCCAACATAAAAACAGACGGATCAAGTTCGTTTGGTGAACCAACTTGGACTTCGCGAACAGGTAGACACTTTCTTAACGTACAATTTTTGTTAATATATACGATTATTTTAACGCTAAACAAGGACTAAAAAGCAGTCTGGAAGAATTAAAAGCTCTTAGAGAGTTAAAAGAATTAAAATTATCTGCAGGTATATGGTCTTAACTTTTCTAATTGTTTTAATTTTTAATTTAACACACTCAACTTAAATTTAGTGAGACCAACAGAGAGTACTACTCAAGGCGGCGACGTAGATCAACACGCACGGATTGTACCGGGAGCCGTTACATTTCAAACACGAGAAAGCATGACAAAAATGTCTTCTTTGAGTCCTGTAGGAACGATAGGATATTTAATTGAAGAAGAGGCGCTTTTGGTTCGAGTGAATCACGGTTGGCAGTATATTGCGGTATGTTGAGTATCGCTTACTATTTTGCACTAACAAGAGTTTAACAGTTAGGTAACGTGATTCCGATAAATACTCAACCTCCGACTCCTACACCATCTCCAGTACAGATGAAACCATTATTTGAAGCAAGCAATTTAGTCAATCACGTTCCATTATCTGCAGATGTAGCTCAAGTAAGTTGTTTTTCTATAATTTCTAACTAACTTTTGTGTGTTTCTTAACTCCTTCTGCTTCAGTGGCATCCCAAAATGGTAAGATTGCTTAGGGTCTATGTTTAAAATCAACAACACAGCGGATTTAACTTAATTAATGATTTCAGTTGCGAATGGTTGCTTTGAATGAACCCTACACCGGTGATATACACGGTGTCCGTGGTGCAGATTATTCTTGTTATCGTGAAGCGCGAAGAGCCGGACTACGTGGTACATTCCGCGCATTCTTATCCTCAAGAGTGCAAGACATCGATGCAATAGTGCGACCCGTCGATCGAAAACTTCCTGTGTCTAACACACGAGGCGAAATTCTCTTCAATTCCTGGGGGGAGATGTTTAACGGGGACGGAGCTGTTTTCGTCAATTTTCCCCGTATTTTTTCTTTTAACGGGAAGAACGTAATGTCGGACGTAACGTGGCCTCACAAAACCGTGTGGCACGGTGCGTTCGTGAATGGAGAACGCGCTTTGATACATCTTGCGACGCTTGGCATTCAAACGCGAAAGACAGAATTGGTTTTGCGGGTTCGTTAAAAGCATTTAAGCTGTTGGAACAGACAGCAATTTCTTGCGACACCCGCCTGATAATGCTTTGCATCGAAGCAACCAGCGAGTTGTCGGAGAAAAGGAAAAGCGAGATGCCGATGAGTATGTGTAGATTTTTATTGAAATTTTACTAAACTAATAATTTTCAGTATGAACGAAAATCTTCTAACTGAAGACGAATATAGTAATTTGCTAAAATCGCTTACCGAAAACGGTTAAACTAATTTAGATCTCCTTCTATGAACTTCATTCCATCCATGTAGATACACATCGTTTAACTGTCTTTAAAAATTTAATTTCGAAATTTAATAGATAATGTTAATCTTTTCTAAATATTGAAGATGTGCTTTTAAATAAGGACTATAACACTTTATTTGTAATAAATAAACGTACGTAAACGATGATGTCCCACGTTCATACTCATTTTTATTTTCATCTTCTTTTCTTATCTTTTGTAATATAAACTTAAAAAAATAAACACAATAACATATTGCTTGTTATGTACATAAATTAAAACGATCATTTTTTATTCGAATAGTGTGTGAAGTATTTGTTAAACTAGCGAAAGGAGTATGTGAGAGTTATATTCTAAAATGAAACTGTACTAATTTATACATGCATTAGTATTTGTAACGAAATATTTATAAATATTCGATTAAAATGAACAAACTGTACTCATTTTAATTATTATTTTTGTATTTTTTATTATTTTTATTAGCACGAATGCACCACATGAACAGAAGAATTGGCTCAAACCTAGAAACATTTGGGCTAGAGGTGTCTAACCATGAAACCCAAATATAAATTAGAAATGAGTTTTTCGCTAAACAAATTAAATATTTAATGCGGATCGTCGAAAAAAGCTTTTTTTTAAAGAAATGATTCAATTGCGGATTTACGTGGTATACTGTAGGGACTTGTTTAGAGTATAAGTTAATTGAATGTGTGTATTTTGGAAATTTTGAACAAATTTAATTTAAAAATTGTTGTGTCAATTACTACAAGAGTTGTATGTTACGTGGTTTGATAATGATAAATATCAATAAAAAAATTATTAAAATATTAAATAAATTTTGTTGTTTTTTATTGATAATTTTAACATTTGAAGAAATTAAAGTTATTTACTTTATAGAGTAAGGTACAGTGGGTAAATATCAATTTCTAGTACATATTACCAAACGGAAGTGATGTTCCATATGGATCTTTCAATGTATTAAAGAAAGAAAATTCCAAATCTTATAGAGTTTGTTACCAACGCCCGTTTGAATTATAATACCTACGAAACCATTTGAAGTTAGTAGTTGAACTACATCCAACATCAGTGCCGGCTCTGTGGTCAATGACGCCCCGAAGCAAAAAAGTTTTGAACGCCCCTATAGTATAGCCCAGTCAAATGAGACAAAAAAAGGTCTTATCTCGGAAAATGATTAGAAATTAACGGCACTTTTTGAGGGTTGATGCGGGGATTAAGAAAAGCTTATTTTTAAGTTGTTATTTTTGAACTCACGGAATTCTGGAATTCTAAGGGGGGTGCGGGGAATTAAAACGCTCTTGAAAAGCCCTACAATTTACCTCCCCAGCATTCTAGTCTACAAACAATATATATAAATTTTTCAAGTTTTAGCATGTGAATGGTGAAAAAGTTATTCGTTGTGGTTTCTCGCGTTTATCTCTTTTCGCTTAATATATAGGAATATACCGTTGCTGAGAAAGTTGCATTGCACTTGTTCAAACTGGTTAAAACTTGAGTCCACAGGAGCCTCTGAAACTCGCGAATGCAGCCTATACCGATTGGCGCACGGCGGCTGAACTCTACGCGCGTCGCCGCTGGCATCGCCATCCAAATTGGCATTTACCAACAAATATTTTAAAAGCAGATTTTAATTTTAATTGCCAATAAAATGCGCCTACATTTATTTAAAATAAAAACCAAATGTCAAACATGAAAGTAATGAAACATAATGCTAATTCAGAAAACCAAAATAAATGTTTTCACAAATGCACTTTTCTTGGTTTTAAACTAGCAAATTCATCTATAATGGAACTACTGTCTATTATATTGCAAATATCGTGTTCAATTGCTAACATGGATAATCCCACTAGTCTATCCTGACAGATACTGGACATTAAGTAGTTTTATTATCTTTAATCGTGAAAAGACCTCTCACCGGTTGCTACAGAAACCGGGAGCGTTAGGAGAATTCGTAACGCAATGAATAAATTAACAAAAACAGTGTCCAGTTCCTGAGAATACAAGTATTGCAATGGGTGGTATTAATAAAATTAAGCACATACTTTTTACTTCAAATTTTGGAGCGGGTTCTTCATTTGGTATTAATAAAATCGTAGAGGTGATGCTTAGCAATTGAGCACTTGCTACTTTTGTAAGTATCTACTTAACACTGAGTACCTACTTAAGTTTCGGTATGAATAAAGTGAGTATATGCTACACAAATGAAGCAACTACTCAAATAATTTTAAGGTATCTTGGTAGGAAGCTCAGCATCAGTAATAAACGCGCTTTCATAAATCATGGCCGAATTTATGCCTATTCCTCGTGCAAGAAAGTATTATAAGGTTCGAAGAGACTCTCGGATATCGACTATCGAATTTTGTATAGATTTAACAGAAATAACGTAGAATGGCTAGCTCAACATTTCTTGGGAGATGAGTTTGAAAGCAGAGGTGGTGCTCTAACGACCACTGAGAAGATGAGAATTTTTCTTCGTTATGTCGGCGACCCGGGATTTCAAAGTGGCGTAGGTGAGGACATTGGGGTGCACCAATCAACGGTATCATTAACAGTTTCATCAGTAATAGATGCTATCATACGAAAATCAAACATATGGATAAAGTTTCCGTCAACTGCTGAAGCGTTACAACAAGAGAAATATAAATGGCAAGAAAAGTATAATTTTCCTTCCGCTATCGGTGCGATAGACTGCACTCATATCCCTATCATTAAACCGGCTGTACACGGAGATGAGTATGTCAACAGAAAGGGTTTCTGCAGTCTAAACGTGCAGGCAACGTGTAACGTCCGAGAGGAGTTTACAAGTGTCGATGCGTCTTGGCCAGGAGCCGTTCATGACTCACGTATATGGAGAAATTCTGACATATTTAATACCATGCGATGGAATACAGCTAGTGCACTTCTTCTTGGAGATTCAGGTTATGGACTTACCCCGTGGCTTATGACACCATACAGAGATCCTGTCACTCCTGAGCAAATTAGGTATAATAGATGTTTTACTCGAGAACGTGTTATAATAGAAAGATGTTTTGGCCAAGTTAAACAGCGATTTCCTATACTGCAAACCAAAATTCGAGTAAATACAGAAAAAGTTCCATCTCTTATATTAAGCTGCTTTATTTTGCATAATATTGCAAAACACCTCAACGATGAAGATTTTGAAATTTTTGAAGATGCCAACAATAATGGTGATGATTTACAGATTAATGTAGATTATGGTGAGGCAGTTGTGCGCCAGAGAGGACAACTGAGAAGAGACGCAATAGCAAGAATAATTCACGGTTAATACTAAGTAAGATGATGTTTATGAATTTGGACTTTATTACATGATCTTTTTATAACGTATAGAATGTTCTTCATTAATAAACTGTAGCATAGTACTTACTATATTTCAGTTAAATAAAAACATAATTAAATTAATGAGTATTTAACATCAGTTATATAAATTCATAAAAATAGGGAAGTTTTCATCGATGTTCTCATTGTCTGGGATAATATGCAGTATTGCATCAGTCGCATCTGCTGGAGTATTAGGATTGAGGTGTTTCATATCCTTTTGCTGTTTTTTTGTAATAGCATTTCCTTTGCAAGCCTAAAACTTGCAACTGTTCTAAGAGAACTAAACGTTGAAGTTCTTGTGTAGTAAGGTTTTTGGTTTCTTCAGTTTCTGGTAATTTCTCCTTGTGTTTCTGGTTTTTAGTGGCCCTGCATTTACACGTCTACTCGCCATAGAAGAGGTCTTTGAAGTTCCAGGCACAGCATAGTCGGAATCTACAGTCTTAACAGATCCAGTACCGGATGTTATAAAAGACCCATGTTCTTCTAGCTGAATTTCACTCTGTTCAAGACTGACTTCAGCGACCTCCATCCCACATGAACGTACACCAGCAGAGATTGCTCCTAAAAAGATTTTTTCTTAGTTACTTACTTGTTGTTTTAAAATTAATAAACTTGGACGTTTGTACAGGACTTACGTAAGTATTTGTAAAGGGCAGTCTATTATTGACAATTTTCTTCCTACTAAAAAGTAGATTACCCTATACAAAACTACCAGGAAGCTGCTACAAATTTTATAAGCATACTAGATTTACCTTTTACTTTACAAATTGAAGGATTTATTTCCCCTTCTATATATTTAAAGAATCTCCTTTCCCAGTCTTTTAATTCAATCTTCCGATTTCCTGTTTGTTTTTGTCAGTCTTCCTTTTTATTCTAGTCTTTAAATTATTTAGTTTCTTCCATATTTGCGTTTCATTCAATTCTATTCCAAATTCAACTGCTAGTTTACCTTTTATTTCAGAAACTGCATTCGCTTTTTTCCTTTTAACATCCGGTATGTTTGATTTTTCCAGAAGTATAGGAAATTTTTCAATAACACTAACAAATTGCACCATTTTCTCACATGTTTCCCCATTAATTACTGTATCTTCTTCACTATCCATAGTTCTTATTTAATATATTCATAAGACTTACATCCACTATAACAACACGGCTCTATCTTTTTAACATTCAACTTTGTGCATTCAACCTGTCGGAACTCGCATATGACGTCTGTTGTTGTGATTTTGTCTAAGTAGGTACTTAAAAGCGTAAGCAGGTGCTCTATTTCCTTCTAAACTTTATTAATATGAAAATTTAGTATGTGCTCAAGTTTTTAGCATATACTCCGCTTTTGTTGAGCACCTGCTAGAGCATGTACTCTGTTTTTATTAATACCACCCAATATATCTAACGGATTACTAAAGTTGCAATTTTTTAAAATATCTTTTAAAAGTTGAATCTCGTTGAATAATTCACTTCCAAGAATGTGTTTTTCTTCTCTATCCGTTAAAACGTTTTCCAGATTTTCACAAAGTTTTTTAACATTTTCTTCATCCTGGTCATTGACTTTTTAAGGCTCCACAAGAAATCAAATTTTGAAACGTGTTCTGTTAAAAGTTCAAATCTCTCATTAAGGAATTTAAAGCGGTGTCCAAAATGGGGAAAAAATGACACTTTAAAGTTATAATCCGGATCTGTTGGTATTTCGTCCGGGTGTTCATAATCAAACGGTATTTTTTCGTCTTCTTAGTACGAAGTTCTTAAATTGGGGAATCTCCAACTGTTCAGTTAGTTGTTTTGCAGATTCAAGTATGACATCAAAGTGTTCATCCATTCGAAACCCCTGAATACATGTTATTAGATTTTTAAGAATCAAGGGAGCTACTTAAATCCATATTAGGATTTTGTAGCATTTTGTTTACTATATTTATTCTACTTAATACTTCATACCAGATTACGACTGAGCATGCAAACTCGTACGATTTTTAGTTAAATGCGTAAGCATTTGCTTCATGTTTTGTTCCGCTATCAAACTGAGTACTTTCATAAATATTTATCAAGGCATCTAAGATATTTCCGATGTCATTTCTGAGTGGTTCCAGGGCGTCAATTCTTGATTCCCACCTAGTGGCTGATAAAGGTTTAAGAGTTTTTGTGGTTAGATAGTTTTCGACTACATTCCATCGTTTGGTTGAAGCACTAAAGAACTTGTATAATTCGTGAATAGTGTTAAAAAAGCTAATTGTTTCTGCGTTAACTTTAGCGGCATCGCTTATAACCAAATTTAAAGTGTAATAATAATAATAGTAAAACGCGTTAGATTGTAGTATGGACTTAACAGACCTTAGATATAGTTTAAAAGCCATATTCCTTATTGTAATTGGCAGTTTGTTGTACAGAATACTGCATTTATAGTATGGGTTTAATTCATAGAGAGTTAATTCATCTTGTGTTGTAGCTGTTGTAGTTGTTTTGACATGGAAAACTGACAATATTATTTTTACAAATTTTAACATTTCATAGATTTAAATTGATGGTAAAGTTAATATTCTATGTTTAATAAATACTGGTTTACATGACTTGAAAATGCAACATATGGCTTTCTTTTGTAACAGAAAAACTCGTTCGCAGTTACTCGATCCGCCCCATAAAACAATAGCATATTGCATTCTTGATTCTACATGTGCTGTACAGGGGACGTAAAACGCCCTGGGGTTCAAATTTAGAATATGTCTTTGTGCTCCATTGTTTTTGTCCTTCATGTTGGATCCATTATCGTACCCCTGGCCTCGTAAATTGTTGAAATTTAGTTTTAATTCTTTTCTGAGTCCTCAAGAGATACTCTGATAAGCCCTTCCTTGTAGAGTCAGCGATTTCTACAAACCCCTAGAAATGTTCTTCTACAGTAAATATATTTTGTTCATTTTTATGAACAAATCTTACTATGATTATTATCTTCCGGGTTGAGCCGTGTTCGTCCTTCCTTCCTTCGTTCTCTGCTTGACGTTTCGCTAACCATGCTGTTAGCTTCTTCAGAAGTTACTCTAAAGACTGATGTTGTTGTCTTCTGCTCCTCGTTATATACCTATGTTCCGCTACGGTTGGTTGATGTCGATCAGTGACGGGTGGTTGGTTTTCGATGGTTGGTTGATCTTCTGTTTGGTGTTGACTAAAAAAAAAGAGAGAGAGAAGGAACTGGTCACCACCTACGCTCGTTTGCCATTCATTGCTGGAGTAAATGACAAATTAAGAAAATCATTGAAGAAGAAGAATATCGGTGTCAGGTTTGGAACGGTTAGAAAAATCCAGCAACTACTACCTTCTAATAAAGATAACCTGCCAAAACTCTCAACAAAAGGGGTCTACCAAATTGACTGTTCATATGGAAAGGTCCACTTTGAAAAACCTTCACCGCATAATTTTACACTCCGTTCATCACTAAATAGTTTACAGCAAAAACAGTAAACCTTATTTACACTACTTGAATAAACTAACCAAGTTCTTGGGACAATATCATCATTTGCAGAGTTTTCTACTATAATACCTATTACTCAATCTTCTTCCGCTTTCGTCTTTCCAATATGCTTGTTGTTTCACTTGTTTCGGTCCATGTTCTATGATATTTTTACGAATGTTGTTACTAATATATTCGGGCCATGTTGCCGGATCGGCACATTGAAAGCTGCTGGTCCTGGTGTCGGCGATTATGTCATTTGTACTTGGGACTGACGCAGGAGATAATGGTCCTGCTTGAAGATCTGATTCAGACGGTTGTCGTTCCGGGATGAAAAATATTTCACCTGCAGATGTGTCTTGCACTACTTGATCCTTTTCATCTTTTCTCAAAATTTAAATAATTAGTTTCTTAAATGAGCTTTTCTTGTAGAAATCACGAGTCAGTTTCTATGAATCATTGAAAATATAAATGAATAAAATGAACGTGAGAACTGCATTTTCAGTCAAAGTGAACGTTGATGTTTGCATTCATTAAAAGTGAAATACAATTCTAGTTTTGCTCATTTTGATGATCAATATTAAAAAAGATAACAGTTCAAATTTTATAACAAGTAAATATTTCATATAGAAGGTATTTAATTTCGTTTTCATTTCTGGTTTTTGGCGCCCTTTAAAGAAAAGCGCCCCAATGCGACGCATCGTTTGCTTATGCCTTGAGCCGGGCCTGCCAACATCCTATATGGAAATTGACCTCAGAAGAAACTGATCACTTGCATTAGCGGAAATTCCAATCAGGACAGACTTTAGATCCGAATCTACACAACAATACTTCATAAACAGCGAAACCTAAACGAATTTATCATTTGAAGGTAGTACAAGGTAGCAAATGCAATATCTGCATTAGTTAAACAAAGAACTATAAAACAAGATAAACGCTAAAGAAACTAGTTAGAACGTAGGACCGAAGTAGATAATGTGAAGACTAAAAACAGAATACTGAGGGAATAGTAAAGTGTAAAAAAGAAAATAACAATAATGGCAGTGTAAGGTATAGTTTTGAATTTACCGCCTAAGAGTCATTATACTGTTATGTTGGTAACAGTCTGAACTTAGTTATAAGAAAGAAAGCCATATTGTTAGTTGGCATAAGAGTTAAGTTAACTTGCGTTGATAATTGAAGTAGATGAAAATAAAGAAACGCTTCCGCTAATTTAATAGTTTGTTTTTATTCATCTGAATTCTTAAGTGGCCATTCCGTACAGTTCAGAAGTGGGATTAAGAGAATATATTTTTATTTCGACGGAATAGTAACGGATAGCTCAAATCGTCGTATTTCAGCGTGGATGAATTAATTACTACTGCGGTACGAGAATTACTCCTTCAGTAAGAAATGACATCGGCTTCGGCATCAACTTCTCCGCCAGAGGAAACATTTCGTAATCGCTTCAGTAACAAAGAGCTTGCCGCTTTATTTCCGGAGGTTACGGGTGAGTGGGATGATGTGCACTTATATTTAGAAAGGACTCGTACGTTAATGGATACACACAATGTACCTGAACGGATTATGTCCATAATTGCTATTGTTAGATTCAGCAGTGCGATTAAGAAATGGTATTATTCGAAAAAATGCATACATTCAAACGACCTGGAGTGAACTGGAATATGAAATTAGGGGAATGTTTACAGTTAAAGTGGATAGAGTAACATTAATGCCACAAATGGAAAAACATGAAACTTATGCCAGTTATTTTGAAGACAAAGTTGTTTTAGAAAATAAGACTCATCTTCTCGAAAGTGAAATGGTACATTATGTTATAGAAGGGTTCGACAACCCCGTGCTTCAATCACAAGCTCATATGCAAAAGGTGAAATCATTATCCGATCTAATAAGAATTATGTCTTTAATTGCACTATCAAAAGGAAAATCGATTGTGCCAAGTTCACGGGCAAACATAATTTCAGTTAGCAGCAGGACAATACCTAAGCCAAAAGGGACCGAAGCAACTCCCAGATGTTTTAATTGCAGTAAAATGGGTCATTATGCCAGTGATTGTGCTAAAGCGAAACGAACAAAAGTTTCCTGTTCCAGATGTGGATCACTAGCTCACAAGTATCAAGATTGTCCTAAGAAAAAATCAACCTTAGTAGATGCAACTACAAATGTGGTGCAGTTAACCAGTAAATTCCGGCTTACTTGGTAACATTTTCTTTTGTGCATGAAATTGATAATTGTAAATTTAAAGATACTTTAACCGCCTTAATTGATTTTAGTTCACCTATTAGTTTAATAAAGAACCAATTTGTACCCCAGTCATTATATGATAAAAATTTAGAAAGTATTGATTCTTTTACTGGTATTAATGGTTCTGAATTGTACATAATGAGAAATTTCGGAACATTTATAAAATTGATGAGATTACATTAGAAGTAAGATTTTATATTGTTCGTGATAAGACTATGTCATATCCTGCTTTATTTGGTCGAGATTTTATTGCGAATGAAAAAAGTAAAAAAATAAAAAAAAGTAAGTAGGTAGTGAAAGTAAAAGTAAGTTAGGTGGACTTCCAATGTCCTGACATTTTAAGTATTGAAGTGTGTTGAGCGCCCAGTTATTAATCCCAATATTCAAGATGTGACAAATTATAACATAACAAACACAAGTAAGATATAATTTCTATAAGTTTAAAATATATGTTTGAAAGATTATTATGTAAGAGACTTCGACGTATTATCAAAACAAGCTGACGATTTTAAAATGTCAATTCAATTAAAACACTGATCAACCCATTTCGTTCCGACCTCGTAGATTATCATATTTTGAAAAAGAGCAATTACGTTCTATTTTAAATGAATTATTAAAGACAGGCTGGTGTTATACGAAAGCAAGCAATTCCCCCTTACGCTTTTCGTATTGTTTTGACGAGAGAGAGAGTGGTCAATTACGACTCTGTTGCGACTACCGTGGAATTAAATAAGATTGCAATAAAGGATAATTATCTTACCCTCTCATTAACTGACCATTTCGCTTCTTTGAAAGATAAATGTTTTTAGTTGTTTAGATCTTCAGAATAGATTTCACCATGTAAAAATGGCTCCCGAATCGGTCCTTTAACTTCATTTTTGTGACTCCTTTGGGGTCAATATGAATGGCTTTATATGCCATTCAGTTTGACAAATGGTCCTAGATGCTTTCAACGATTTATTATTATGCTAGTGACTTAATTAGATCAGAAAAGATAATCATTTATTTAGATGATCTTCTGGTAACCATCTGTATGCGAAAGAGAACACACTGAGAAAAATATGTCAGGTGAACAGTTTATCAAAGAACATTTCGCTTGCAGTAAATAATCAGTTCAATTAAGAACAAAACATAACTTTGTTGTTACAACTAAATGAGTGCTTCTAATATGAATATATCTGTTATACATAAACAGACAATTAAGCCAGTTAACCATTTTCTGAATTTCAAACTGGCTTATTTAGATTAGATGTTTTATTGTAGTTAAAGTATTTTATTTCATCGAACTAAAAGAATTTGCCATCTCAACAGTCTCCACGGTTGCTCTTGGTAATTGAATATGTTCTCCAAATGAACAACACGTAATATTTGATAAGGCAATGACATCAGCATTCACATTGAAAACGTTACAAGCTGATCCCTGCATTTTTGTAAGACGATCATTTATATCGGATTCAAAACTAAAGTTTTGCGTGCAGTGCGTCACACGTATGATAAGATATAAGATATAAATATATAAATTAAAATATATAGGTACGCGTCGTTTATACTACCCATGTTCTTAAAATGTGTGAATACAAGTGGTGTTAATGGAATGGGGTTTGCAAAATATCTGGACACTTTTGAAGGTAAGAATTATACCGGTGTAAATGAATAAGTGCAAAAAATGGAAGTGGCGATTCTTTGTCGAAAAATAATGTGGTTCTATCATACAAAAAATCATTTGAACAACCCCTGGCTGTTTATTCAAAGCGTGTCTTAGTTTTATCCAAATAACTTCATTGTTATTAATATCACAAGGCCAATTTTTTTGTATAACAATATATTACGAGGATATATTGAAAAATTCTTAGCTTACTATAGAACAAAACAAAATTTCAATGTCAAAATATTTTATTACTCAACATATTCTCCTCTTAATTGGATACATTTATTACAGCGAACCTGCAACGTCTCTAGACCTTTCAAAAATGTTTTTCTTGCTCTGCAAACCAGACCTCCACAGCTTCTATTACCTCCTTGTTGGAAGAAAATATACGAGCGTTTAACCTTTTTTTCCAGTTGAGGAAAGAGGTGATAGTCGGACGGCGCCAAATCAGGTGAATAAGGGGGGTGTTCTAGTAATTCAAACCCTAAATCACGAATTTTTGCATGGCAACATGAGATTTGTGTGCAGGGGCCTTGTCCTGCGAAACAAAACACCTGGATAGCTTTCGCGTCTTTTCTCTTTAATATTTTTCCCGTAGAGTGGCCAGTAATGTCGAATAGTAATCTTCAGTTATTGTTCTACCCTTATCCAAAAATCAATCATGATTACTCCATGGCAATCCCAAACAACTGAAGCAAGAACTTTTCTAGCAGATTTTGGACGAAACTACTTAGGTCTTGGAGAACCAGAGTGTCGTCATTCCATCGATTGTTGCTTTGTTTCTGGATCGTAGAAAA